>PVLA01004626.1:0-170342 GCA_004027455.1 Hydrochoerus hydrochaeris
ATAAACAGCAAACATCTGTGTGCCATGAAAGACTCGTATTTACTCGCTGAGTCTGGGAAGGATGGCGGCGTGGTAAATGCTCCGCGCTGGGAGCCGCGCCGGGTGAGCGCACTGCACTGGGGCCTCTGTCATGGATGCTGGTCTTGTTAAGTGGACAAAGGCGACGCTGGTTCCCCTTTCACAGTTTTCCTTCTAAAACATTGTTTTGTGACATGAATTATTTGCTATGCGGAACACTGTCCGTGCCTCGGAGCCATCTTTTCTTACAGATCACAGACTTGTTCTTCCTGTTTCGTTATAGAAACTGAACCTAGCAAGTGCCAAAGATGCGACACGTCATAGACACCTGGGATGTGACCCATCTGCACACCAACCCCCCTCTGCCCAGAGAGGGTCATTTATTCATATGTTACCTTTTCCAGTCTTCATGCATTTTTTTGTTGTGGTTTGTTTTTTTGGTGTTTTGTTTTGTTTTGTTTGCAATGCTGGGGTTTGAACCCAAGCCTTTCCACCTCTTTTTTATTTCAAAACAGAGTCTCACTAAATTACTAAATTGTTCAGGCTGGGTTCCTACTTAGAATCCTCCTGCCTCAGCTTTCCAGATGGCTGATATTACAGGCCTGCATCATCATGCTCTGCTAGTAAAATTTTAATTCACCTCCCACAATTTTGTACATACTATATAACTTTGCCTGTGGTGCTTCAGCCAGTTTCATTAAAGCAAGTGGGAAAATTATTTTATTAATTGATGTCACATATTGTCCTTATCCAGGAAGAAAGAAAAAAATCAGAAGAGATTTCTGCATGTATACTCAATGACACGATTTGTCTAGCAGGGGAAAGATTCTGGGTTCCATCTCTAGCAAAATACACACACACACACACACACACACGCACACACAATCACAAATTGCTTTTAGTAAAACAAGGCGACTAATAAAGAATTGCCATTGAATCTAGCAAAGTTCTGCAAAGGGTGGGATTGAGTAATGTGAAACGTGTAGCATGGCCAAAATGCGATCCATGTTGGTCTCTGGCTTTGGTTGCTCAGTATCGAATGATTTATTATGTGAGAGGTGAAGCTGCCTTGGTAAATGTGAGGCAGGAGAGTGAGACTTACAGTTAACAACAGTGGATGGCAATCTGTGTACCGAGTACTTCTCATCATGCCGAGTTTCCCTTGGATAATCACCAGACCTTAGAGCATTTTTATCCCTTTAGCCCAGCTCATGGAGACCTCGTCCCAGGAACAGCCTGCGCCTGGCTGCATTCCTCCTCCGTGTCTTTGCGATGCTGATAGCGACAGCAGCCCAGAGTTTGAGCAGGAGCACCTTTCTGTACTTACCCATTTTGAAGGGCTGGGCAATTTAGAACTGAACACAATAATCCGCAGCTGCACTCCCTCTGGCTCGGGACCCTGGAAGCACGAGAGGGTGTGGGGTGTTGCCATGGACACCCTGTTCTGTGCACACCCATTCCATGTGTGCACCGTGGATGTTTTGCTCTTGCACCAAGCAAAAGCAGAGCTCCAAGTGCGCTGCTGCACGGTTCTGCTCAAACACTTGCTATAACACCTTCATTTGTTTCAACACAGGTGATAAATTAGGGAAGATTTGAGAATAACTTGGGATTTGCACATGCATGATTTCATTCCTAAGAAACACACGGTGAACACAAGGAACTATAAGAGGCTGACCAAAGCCTAGGAAGACACAAGTTCACACGCACACATGCATGTGCATATGCACACACACACACATATGTTAGCCTCCCCCTGTGTGTTAGGAACTGCTCATACCTGCTGCTAGAACTTCCTCCTATTTCAGGTCGCATTCTGTGTCAGTCTGCTACAGCTGTGTAACAAAATACCTGAGGACCAAGGAGCTTCTGGATCACACAGCTATACTGAGTACAGTTCTGGAAGCCAGAAAGTCCAAGGATGAGGCAGCAGTGGATTCAGTGTCTGGTAAGGGACTGTCCTTTATAGATGGCACTTTCCTGGGTCCTCATATAGTAGGAGAGAGGATGAGCTCCACTGTGCTCTCCTGTAAAGGCACTAATCCCTGTGATAAGGGTGGAATCCTCATGACCAAATCAGCTCTCCAAATCCTACCACCTAATACAACCCCTAAAAACCAGTGATCAGTATGTGAATTTTGGGAAATGACAAACATTCAAACCATCCTGCCCTCCTCACTTCCCTGAAGCTCATGAGCTGCAACCTTCAGCAACATCAAGCCATTACCACATTGTCATATTGACGGTAGCATTTTTGCATGCTTTAATCATATAGTGTGTGAGGGTGGATGAAAATTACCACAAATCTTTAACATTTATCATAGTAAAGAAACATGGTGATTAACCCTTTCAAAGTTCTCAAAATACTCATCTTCCCTTTGAACACATTCCATCCCTCTTGGCAGTGCATCTTTTACTATAATAAGGATATTTTTAATTTAAAAATTCACCATCTTGTTCAGTTACCCCTTGGATACATCCCTGCATGCTATCTTTATTAGGCCGCTATTTTTAAAGTCATCCACTGACTTATGGTGACGCTTCCCTTGTCCCATTTTCCCCACAAACTCTGTATGTTTTGTTGCCTGTTGCTTCCCGCGGCGCTGAATTTTAGAACTGATTTTCTAAACTTCCACTTCTGCCATTCTGGTCTTTTTTACCGCGTGTCATCAAAAAGCATCTCGTACTGGACTTGGTGAACCAGGAAGTTTCCTGGATTGAGTGGCAGGGAGCAGAGAGAGAAGGGCAGGGAGGAAGAGCGTAGGAGGCCGAGGAAACAAATCGCCATCCATGGAGTATCGGTGCTGCATCTGCCTCAAGTCTGCTAATCTTCCCAACAGTCTCATGAGCAGTATACAAAGGAAACGCAGCCCTGAGCTCTCAAGGACTCTGGTGAAGGTCACGCAGCTCTGCAGCACTGGATCACCAACACCCAGGGTGACTCCGCACGGCTCCCCAAGACCTGGGTACCGACCCTAGCAACGGCCTTAGAAAACCACTGCCCTCCCTCCTGAGAAAGAAGGGATGGAAACGCAGTCATCCACACCTCCTGAGAGGGGAGTAACTTCTACCAGCAGAGCTCTTCCGTCCCTCCGACGCTGCTGTGCCCCGAAGTGACTGTTCTGTCCACTGACAAAGGGGTGAAATCAGCTCCTGGTGGAACTTGCGCGGCAGCTTTGCTGACAAGCACTCTTGCTACCAGCTCTTCCTGCCAGAATAGCGCAGCACCCAGCATCAGAGTGGCTTCTGTCACTAGCAGATCCCTGCACTGCTCAAGGAGAAGTAGGAACAACTGGAAGCTGCTGCTTCCACTGTCTGGGTTTTCCCTCCAGGGAAACAGATGTTCTTGCTGGCTGCTGGTCAAGTTGGCAACTTCTTCTCGCCTGGCAGCAGGCACTGGCTGCGCGTGTTTAAGGATAGTGCTTTGACTCTTATCAGTTTCAGTTTCTTCTGACTGAAGAGGGTGGGACGGGACGGGATGGGATGGCATGCGATGCGATGCGATGGGTTAGAAAGAAGCAGAGTAGGTTATAACTTGCATTGGAAATGGAGCAGAGCAGGGCAGAACAGAGAGAGTTAAAGCTGTGGGCAGTGTAAAGATTGCAATGTGGGATGGAGAGGGCGTGGCCGTCGGAGGGGTTCCCCAGGCCTCCCCGCCTGGTCACGCATGTACACAGGGGTGTAGGTGGGCGAGGCGGGTGTGCAGGTCTCCTCTCCCCCACCGTGGCCTTCCACAGACCAAAGCCTCCACCTCCTCCCGGTTGCTCCGTAGTGATTCCACAGCGAGTTTGGAGAGAGAAATGGAAACTGTTTTGGTCAATTGCCTTCTTTAGTCAACATTTTTAACAAAAGCGCATTCCCCCCACCCCCGCACTTAATTTAGCACACCTCCTCAGAGCGTAATTCATGCCTTTCCATTTGCAAAAGCGAAAAAGAAACAATTTATGGTGCCTTTTCCTGGATAGACGGAATCCCCATGGGGTTAAGCATTTTACAAACATCATTCAGTCATTGGCAGCTTTGGAGAATGAAAATCGCGTTGTAAATCATTTTTATGGAAAGAGAGCTCCTTAGGAGGCGCTCGGGCTTTTACAGAGCACTTAGCTTCTCTGGGTTGTGGGGCCCCACAGTTGCCACTTCTAACTGAGACTCATTAACACCGCGGGAGACAACGGCGCTTCCACAAGGGTCAGCAAACCCAGTCTTTCTCGCCGCATGACCTTGAGATGTCACTGCTTGACCTTGGACATGTCCCTCATCTCAGCATACACACTGCAAAGGAAAAGTCCTCACAGTGACACTTCAAAACCTTTTGCTCAACCAGGCATGCGTCCTTCTGCATGCCTGTAATCCCAGCCTTCTGGGAGGCTGAAGCAGGAGGATCACAAGTTCTAGCTCTGCCTTGGAAAATGAGTGTCTCAGAATCTAAAAATTCAAGAGGACTGGGGACATAGCCCAGCGCAAATGTCCCTGTGTTGAATCCCTAGGACTGCCCTCTTCCCACAAAATATGCTGGCTGACAAATTAAGAGACAGAGAGACAGACACAGAGCTGATATAAACCACGGAGTGAGCTGTTAAAGGTATGTTACATACTCGGCAAACATTTCTAACAAGTGCGCAAGCTGAATTCCTGGTCTTATGCTTTAAGAAGTGGCAGGCCTCCTGTTCTATTGATATTCCTCGTCTATTCCGCGCCAGAGAGAAAGAGGACAAAAATGAGAAATGGCTGATGAGTGTAAAGCGGGGAGAGGAGAAGGGACATAGGCCGGCGTGAGGGGGTGGCATGGCCCTGTGACATCCTCTCTGAGCACTGCATCTGACACTCACAACCACTCGGCACAGTAGATGTTTTGCTGTGAAATCTGGAATTCACAAGTGGATTAAAACTAAATTTCAATGTCTCGCCTTGTAGAAAAATCAACTTGAAATGAATCAAACACCTCGGCTTAAGAGCTACAACTTTGAAACTGCTAGAAGAAAATATGGAGGAAGCACAGTCATAGGGAGAGCTGAAGACTTCCTGAATAAGACTCCAGCAGCATGGGCTATAAATCAGTAAATGGGACATCAAGTCAAAAAGTCTCTGACCAGCAAGGGGAACAACCAATAGAATGGGAGCGATCTTTGCCAGCTATTCTTCTGATAAGAAATTAATAGCTAGACTACGTAAAGAACCCCAAAACTTTAATACCAAGAAAATAAATAGCCTTATCAATGAATGATCAAAGATGCTGAGGAGACATTTCTCAAAAGAAGTACAAATGGCAAATAAATGTATGACAAATGTTCAACATCTTTAGCCATAAAGGAAATGTAAATCGAAACTACACTGTAATTCCATCTCACTCCAGTGAGAATAGTTGTCATCAAGAACATAAAAACCACAACAAAAACAAACAAAAAAGAAAATATAACAATAGTAAGTCCTGGCAGGAATGCATCACAAAGGAATCT
The DNA here is from genome assembly GCA_004027455.1 of Hydrochoerus hydrochaeris. NCBI lineage: Eukaryota > Metazoa > Chordata > Mammalia > Rodentia > Hydrochaeridae > Hydrochoerus > Hydrochoerus hydrochaeris. The sequence goes on from PVLA01004626.1 coordinate 5,475, forward strand.
TGCTACACTATTAATGGGGATGTAAAGTAGAAAAGCCACTATGGAAATCAGTATGGAGATTGAAATACCGAAATTGGAACTGCCATACGACCCAGCTATACCATTCCTTGGTATGTTCCCAAAGGGATTAAAGCCAAAATGCTATAGGGATATCTGAGTATTTATGTTTCTTAAGTCACATTTCACAATAATCAAGATGTGGAAACCAGCTAAGATGTCCAACAATTATACATGGATAATAAAAGTGATATATATATAATACTATATATTACATATATGCATATAATCATCCTTCTCTGTGTGAGTCAGATTTTTACCATTGGGACACAATACCTGACAACTGCGAATGAAGGCAGAGATTTAATTGGGCTCATGACTTCGAGAGATGCAGTCCATGGCCAGCTGCTCCAAAGCAAGAGCATCATGGCTGAGGAGCTAGCAGAGCAAAGCTGCTCAGTTCACGTGAACAGGGAGCAAAGCCAGGAACAGTGCCCTGGAGGAGGGACCTGGGACTAGATGTAGAAGGGAAGGTCACGCCTTCATGACCCGCCGCACACACACAGAAGTTTTAGCTAGGTTCTAACCTGAAGATGAAGCTCTGGCACAGGGAAGGTTAAGCCACTTGTGCAAGGTCACCTGGCCAGGGTGAAGACACACAGCTGGGACTTACGCTCTAGGTTCTTAGGCTCTGCAGGGCTCTGTCTCTGCTGTCTACTTGGAGTTTTAAGTGATTGCTGGACCCCAAATGAAGAAATGGTGGTTAAATGATGCAAAAGATGACATTAATAAACTAATGCATTTCGTAAGAAATACGTGAAATCCTGAAGGTAAAAATACTTTGCAAATGATAACATGTAAAAGACCACTGCTGCTGGTCACTGCTTCTTTCTTCTTTGTTGACTCTTTGTCCCAAGGACTCCAAGAGTCGCAGAGGGTTCATTCACCACTCCACCCCCAGTCCTCACCCCATCCCCAGGCCAATCGAGATTTCTGTGCCCTTCCAACCCCAGATGCGCCGGCACTCAGCTCTGTGGCATCCAGCAGTCCCTGGGTGCGGGGCGGGTACATCTGCGGCAGAAAAAGGAAGAACACCGAATAATCAGAGCAAGATGTTCTGCTGGGGTGGGGCAACCCTGCTTATGATTTCTGATAGCTCATGAAAAATCTTGGCAAATAACTCGTGTTGAAAATAGCAGTGCATTGTTATGATTTGAAAATGTCCCTCTCTGTGGAGCATGCTTCATGCCAGGGAGGTCCCGGGAGTCATTCATTACAGACAGCCTATGAATAATGAGGGGAGATGGCTTCACAAGGAGCAGGAAATCCTAATGCACCAGGAAGGGTGGGTAGCCCCTGTGGCCTTGGTCTCCCCACTGGCATAGCTCTCTGGTGGACCCAGGCACAGAAGCATCCTGCAAGAAAGCAAGCTTGTCTCCCCCCTGCAAACCAATCTGATCCCCTGCATGCTAACTGGAGTCTGGGATTCCATGCTGAATTTCTTCTGGCATTAGCAAAGCACTCATGCATCCCTCAGCGGAATTACAACCCTATTATGTACAATTGTATGTATATTACTCCTTATTTTCATATCATTAGCTTGGATAAGGCCATTTCTAAAGCACTGAACTATGGAATAGATGTGCAGAGGCAGGAAAAGCTGAAATGGAAATTGAGATGCAAAACGTGAGTGAGTACAGCTGGATGTATTTTTAGAATTACAACTCTATGCCAAGCAAGATAATGAAACAAGTTACAGAAAAGGACGAAGTGTGGTTTTACCTGTTTCCATCATGTCATCTCTGGATCTGAGCCCCACCCCAAGCATGCAAGAACTTGCCCTTTTGTCTGAGAAATGCAGGAATTTTGAACACCTCCTGCAATATCTAGAAAAAATCCCTTTCAAGAAAGAACAAGTCTCAGGGGCCAGACTGGGTAGGAGGTAGAGTTCTCCCCAATCTATGTGACACATACTTTAGAAATGACAATAATAATATGTCAGTTGAACTTGTTTAATGCAACGTTTAAGAAAATAGATTATACCTGGCAGGCACGAGGTTGTGAGTTTGATTCCCAGTACAAAAAAAAAAAAAAAAAAAAAGCAAAAAGCAAAGAAAAAGAAAATAGACTACAGAGGAAACTTATAGTCATTGAGGTTCTAATCCTGGCTCTATCAGTGCATCTCTTGGCTTTATTTTCTATAAACTGGGGCTATTTTTGTCGCAAGGCTGGGGAGCAAACCCATGACCTTGTGCGTATCAGGTGAGCACTCTGTCACTGCATTTGAAGAACTGAGTGAGATTATGTGCAAAGAGCCTAACGGTGGCAAGGCTATGCCACGTGTGACTCTGACCACGGACAACAATGATGCTGGTAAGCATGGTAAACTGAGGCTTCGGAACTAGCTTCTGGAAAGGGCAGAGCTGTCGCCTTCTCGTGAAGGACATGAGGATGATAGCTTCGTCAGTAGGGGACCCCACATTGCAAAGGGTGCTTCGGCATCTCACGCCTCAGGGGCAGCATCACTGAGGGCAGGAGGGAGGGCCCAGAAAGGCTGACGAAGGTGAGGTGACCTCGCAGAACCGCCTGGCAGGAGCAGGCAGGTACAGCCACATCCGGAAACTGCAGCACACGCAGCAGCCTCGGTGAACACCTTGCCCAAAGAGCAGGACAAAGTCAGGTCCCCAGCTCAAATTGGTGCAAAGAGGAGAAAAGCAGGCTAAGCAAAATGAGTCAGCCTGGTGAGCCAGGGGTTCTGCACCTAAGGCTCAGCTCTGCTGGTCAGTCCGTTTTCCGTGTCACCCCAGCAGCTGCCCCTGGTGGCATCCATGACACTTTGCCGCATGACCACCTTCCATGGGGTCATTGGTTAGTGGCCTCCTGATTCATAACAGCTCCAGCTGAGGAGCCATGCTGAGTGAGTGCCATGATCGGGGTCATGACCAGGTATGGCAGGAAAGATCTGGCCAGGGACCCAGCCCAGCCTAGCTTTATTTTAGGAGGAGCAGACAGTGGTGTGAGTGGAGGAAAGGTTGCTATGGTTTAAACAGAGAGTTTTTCTTTCTTTGCCACGATCTGCAATAAACCCTGCAGTCTGCTGGTAGGAGGAAACCAAGACACAACTTCACTTAGTTACCCTCAATTTCCATTCCGAGTCAGAGTTTCTAGATGCTCAGTTACCAAACTAGAAAGTCAGAGAGGCCAGGGCACAGTTTCCAACCCTTTAGAGGGTTGACCAGAACTCTGCAAAACCCCACTCAGAAATGCTACATGGCTGATTATAAAGAAATTCAGAATATACCTCCCCTAAGAGAGCTTTTCTGTCCTCAGTTTTCCTGCTACAAAACAGATGGTCTCCAAGGGATGCAAGTGGTTAAAAAAAATTTTTTTAAGGAAAATAAAGGGAGGCCTACAGGAAGAGAGATAACATTGTATTGACACAAGTTGCCACCAAAATTACCTGGTAATTTACCTTGGCAGTTGAAGAAAAGTGTCTAGTTACCACTGTCACATCAGAATGTCCCTCTGAGATTTGTCAGACGATGTCAGAAGATGCCAGCAAGGCTGTAGCGTACAGGTGCCCGTCAGCTGGCAGCGGTATGCTGAGTATCACACACCCTTACATCCTGTAATTAAATCAGAGAGCCGTTCAGACCGTCCCTGCCTCCCAAGTACGAAATGAGGGTCCCTGCAATCACTGTTCACAGTGATTTGTTGCTGTCTCCCTCTGACTTGAGGAATGGCAATGAGAGAGAATTAAGTCTATCAGGGAGTTTTTTTCAACCAGGGAATGCCAACAGATTGAAGACAAGGAGGCTCTAAACAAGTTTTATAAATAGGGGCTCCCCAGTCTCCAGTCCTGCCTAGATGAATGTAAGAAGAAAGGGTTTAGGGTTTGTTTCCTGGTGCTCATATTTTTAAAGAATGGGCCCTACTTCATTCTCCATGTGACACATGCGTTATACCCAGTAACAGGCTGTGGATTCTGCATGAATTATTAAGAATCCAGGGCAGAAAACTCTAGATAATTGCTTCAATTTTTCAATGGAGATGCAACATGCGACCTGACTGAAAACATTTGAGATGAAAATCAAAGGAAAAGGAGATTAGACAGCACAGCCATTAAAAGGATAAGCCTGTTACTTACTCCAAATGCTAATGCGACCACTTATTAACTATGTCACCTTAAGCAAAAGCTGTCTGCCTGTTCAGAGGTGTAATTCCCTTATCTGTAAAATACGGCTTGGTGGAGTCGTTTATAAATCCTCTCCCATGAGATCTTCAAGGAGGTGCAGAATATAGTGAGTATCCAGGGTAAGGGCCCTACAAATACCGTCTATTATTCAAACCCAACCAAATTAACAAATAGGGTCAGACAGGAGACTTTCATGCGATTGTGGAAAGGGCTCTGATTTGTCAGGAAGACATTTCACAAGGTACATGTCATTTCTTCTTCTTCTTAATCTGTGACTGTGGGCCAGCTAAACTTTCTGATAAATTTCCAAAACGGGTAAAATGAGCCATGCTAAGAATGAGCCCCACCTCTAAGGGGTAATTCTAATGGTCCAAGGAATGGTGCAAACTTCCAAGCAGCCACTGGTGTTCATGCCTCGAGCTAAAGCAATGCCTCATGGGTGTCCACAGAGGAAGAGGGAAACACCTGCAGGATGTGTCCGTTGTCATCCCTTAATGTCAAAGGATATTCTGGTGACAAGGGAGAAGTCTCCCAAAGAATGTCACGTTCAATGAGGTCACAGACTCAGCAGCTCACCTCCGCCATCAGACCTGCATCGGCCCTCATACCTCATATGATCCTCTCTCTCTCTCTCTCTCTCTCTCTCTCTCTCTGTCTTTCTTTCCAGCTGTCTGGCAAGTCATACTAAGGAAGAATCTACGCATCCTCATTTCTCACGAAGAGAAGCAAATGCAAGAGAGCCTTTGTTAAGCAGATCCTATGATGTGGATGAATTCGGCGTGGATACATCTAACATCAGCTGTTCTATCATGAGCCTGGGCTCTTTGTCCATCCACACATGAGAATCCTCAGCAAATATCAGCATCTGACTAACTAGCTTATCAATGCCCAGACTAGCTAAGTAATAAGAGACATTTAGACTGAGATAGAAAGAGGAGTCTTTTTCAGGGAAGTGGAGGCTAAAAATTCATCCATCAAGCGAGTTTTCATTTCTCAGTCAAATTCCTAAGTTTTAATTTCCCTCCTACCAACAACCAATTCTGTTCATACCCCATAAAACAAATTCAGCCCATCTCATGCACAACTAGGTAAAAGGTAAATGGCTAGTGGTAACCAGAAAATGAGAAAACCAACCATTGGTTTCATTCACTCACTATTATTCTGACCTTTTGTGTCTCTTCCACACAATCCCATCATGAGCATGCATGTGCGTGTTCACAGGCACACACTCGTACACTCACATACACCATAACTCAACACGAGCGATCACTAAACCCTTGGGCGTGCCTTATTCTGGGATCTCAGCCATTTCTCGAAGGCTGCAGTTTGTATACCACTCAAAGCTCCACGCTTTCCTTTCCCCAAATCCATCCCCCAGAGAATTCCAGAATCAAGAAGACATGAAGAAGATACGTGGATTCTTTCTGCCAGATTTTTTTTTCAAGAAATGAGAATGTTCTGTAAATGCCAAAGCACAAGTGCCCCCCCACCCCGAACAAATAAATTCCACAGAGATGGAGCAGTGCCAAGTGGGGTGGTTACATAGCATGGTCTTCTCGAGACAGGCATGATGAGAGCTCTGGTTCTGCCAATCAATGAGATACATCTCCGCAATGATAAATAGAAAGCAGATTGAGGACGTGCAGAATCCTGGAAAATACACACCCCCGATTTATAAGATGATGGAGCAAAGAATCTTTTTGAAATTTACATATAGTGATGAGTTGGGGCTGGAGATGTAGGTTACTGGTACAGCCTTTGCCCAGCATATACAAAGACCCTGGTTCAATCCCCAGTACTGCAAAAAAGAAACAGAGATAGAGAGAAAAACTGGGTCCCACAATCATCACCCCTGTATGAGCGGAAGACTTCCTACCAAGCAGCACCTCGTAAAGTTTCTACCACTTCCCTAAAATAGTGCAAAGTTGGGGAGCGAATCTTTAATCTAAGGACATTTGGGAGACATTACAGATTCCAAGCGTAGCAGCTATGTTTATTTTATTTAGTATTAGGTAGGATAATGAGGTGCGTATTTCAGTACAAGCACTTACAAGAAGGTGACCATGAGTATTTAGTTTGTTCTCTTCCCTTTCCTACAAATATTCTCCTATCTGTGCAGTCTCTGGAATGCCCCCACTGTAGACTAAAACCCCGGACAATCCCCGCATCCTAGAAAGGGAAGCGTGTGTGTTTAGGAAAGTGTGCTAACAGGCATGAAAGCTGCTTTCTATGAAAATAATACTTTCAGAGGGAGAAGAGGGAACTTTGACAGGGTTGTAGACAATTGTGCCAAAAGGAGGGAAGTGGAGCTGAGAAATGAAACACAGATTAGAGCAAAAACCCGTGTGTGTGTGTGTGTGTGTGTGTGTGTGCGTGTGTGTAGCTGTAAAGGTGATGAAGAGGACCTGGCTTCACTCTGGATGCCATGGTGCTTAAGAGATGAGGGTCACAACCATCTTTCAGAAACTGATAAATATTCTGATCCTTCCCAGAGAAAAGAGCACACATTCTTACAAAAATGTGCACACAGCTTGCAGTATTCTACAGTGCAGCTAAGGCCAATCTAAGGACCTCCTAGTTTATACAAAATGAAACAGTGTGACACCAAACCAACAGGAAAATGACATATCAAATTAATTCATAACTGTGGGTGCAAAATTCTGTGATATATATACATTTCTGATATCCAGTATTGCTGCTTCCCAGACAGTGAGATGTAAGGAATGATTCCTTCCCTGAACATCTGAATCCAAAACCAAAACACCTGGTTCTAACCAAAACTTTGACATGCTGTGATTACCACTGGAGGAAAATCAGGCAACCTGAAACCTGAAGGTTTAAAATGAATAGGAAAAAATCAACACATTGCTTTGTGATAAAATCATGGTGATTTTCACATTTCCTTAGTGCCACGATGAGTTTATCAGTTATATATTTTTTGTTTTTATCTGCTCTTCTATTGCATGCTACTAGGAAAAAAATAATCAGACTATTTCAAAATCTGGAGTGACCTTTGAGGTGCTTTTATCCAAAAGCAATAGCTCAGAAATAGATTTATTATGTTTTTATTATGTAAAGGTCCAAATGAGATACCTGTGCAGGGAGGTAACTCACTTTAAATCTGAGTTCTCCAGGGTGGAATGAATACTATACAGACCTGAAATTTTCCTTTAATTTTCTTGCAAAAGTATGACTTGGTTCTTCCCACTGAAAGGCACAGAGAACACCCATATTCCCTGTGTTGTCTTTTAAAAAATTATATACTAGTTATTTACAAATGTCTATCAAAATCTACCTAGCCTTCGAATGGTCTCCTCCCGTCCATTATCCACCAAGGTTAAATCAAAGCTCTCTCATTCCATTTCTCACCTTGCCAGGGCCTCACTTCCCACCATATTGATTTTACTATACTAATTATCCAAATGGGTGCACGGAGGCAGGTACTCCTGGGCAGATTTGCCTACCTTATTTACAGCTTGAAACTTTGAGAGGAGACCCTCTGAGTCCATTTGACAAACAACACTGGGAAAATGGCGTAAATCAAAAGGGCCAGGGGTTCTTTCAAGCCCACCAGCAGGTTTATTGGCAGATTCTGCAATAGCCAGTCTTCCCTGCTTCTCCTGGGTAAGTTGCACGAGCTGAAGTCAGCATTTTAGAGGTCAGAGTCACCACTGTGAGCCATTCGTAATGTGACTGGCGATGCCGGGGCAGTCACCCGCAAGGGCATGGCAAGGGCGCCAGTGCCTCAGCCACTCACTAGGACAGAGGGTTGACCAGGTGATGAAGACAGGACACTGCAGCTGAATGGCTCTGACAGCTTCTGAGCAACTGCGTCTTGTCCTCCTCGGGGCCTCTGCACCCTGGCCACAGCATGGGAGAGGGGAGGGACATGGGTGATGTCTTCCAGCCTCCTACTCCCTCATCCCACACCCACAGGTCACTTTCTTCCCCTCTTTCACACTCTGGGAAGAACCCACCTCAGCCCACTGCGCCTTAGGCTGCAGGGTTCTCTTGGGGAGAGAACACAGGAGGCCCAGAGGCCTCAGACCAAGGGGGACCATTGAGAATCCAGCCAGAGAGGGTGGCTGTGGCCTCCAGTCTGAGCAGGACAAGGTTGGGAGAAGGACTAAAGTACAAACCCCGAAGCTGGGGAGATCTAGAAACAAACGTCAAAGGTGAGAGCCCAGGTGAAGAAAGAGGCAGAGGAATCGATCAGTCCTCGTGCTGTGGAGAGAGCTGGGGTCTCTATGCTTTCTTCTTGTTGGGATAGTGACCACGGTCCCTGGAAAGGAAGACCTGTTCCACTCAAAGGATCTGGTTTGATGGGGCACATCCTGGGTGAGGGGCAGTGTGACAGACATGCAAGCTGCAGCCCAGCAGAGCTGGGATGGACTCGTGTGGCCCACACATGCTTGGGACTCAGTGCTGCTGACACAGAAATCATCCTCTGTGGGCTGTGGCCTTCCATGGTTGGTACAGTCCAGCTTTACCATTTCCTCGGCTACCCTCAGCACCACCCACCCACCCAAGCACATATGGGGCAGCTTGCCTCAGTGTCCGCCAGGTCTTCCAAGGGGCAGGAGATGCCGCTAGGCTGTCACCCCTGCTTCTGCTACTGTCACTCCCCTTGTTCCTGATGTGGCCACCACTCTGAGGAAGGGGCAGGGAAAATGTCCCCTAAAGTGGCAGAGATGAGGGAAGATATCCGGCCTGTTATTAAGGTACCAAGCTCAGTAAGCCCCAATAAACTCATGAGCAGAGGAAGCCTTCCTGGAGAGTCTGACCACTTAAAAATATATATTTTTAAACTGGCATATGTTCATACCACATAGTAAAATGCATTCATCATAGGGAACTGATACAACACATTGTGATTCTTCTAGGTTCCCCTTCCCCACCCACACCCTCCTGTCTCCCTTCTTCATTCCCATACCACTTTTCAGGGAGACTCCACAGCTGCCAGTCAAAGCAGCTCTCTCTGGCTGTTCCCAGGAAATGCCCCATGACACCCAGCTGTCCTGGACACCCAGTCCCATTTCTGGGAAATGTCTATCCCGAAACACTGAGCTTGACTTGAGAAAAGCAGCATAATTGAACCTGGACCAGTCAGTAAGTCTGATTCCCAATGTTTGTGCTTCCACCAATTTGGACAAATCAGCAGGCTCAAATTTGAACCAATCGGAAGGCTCAGATATGAATCAAAAATAGGTTTGAACTCAGACCAATCAACAGGCTTGAACATGGACCAATCACAGGCCAGGAATTACTACAAAAGCAGCACTTCTTGCCCATTTCTGGAGTGGTCTTGGGTGACTTCTCTTTGGGTAGTGACAGCTCTGTGCAGTAGCCCAGCGCCTATCCACATAAAGTAGTGTCCTAACGGTCCTGTAAATCTTTTTTTTGACTCTGATGAGTTCAGAAAGCTCTAGAAATCTGATCAGGATTCTTATCCTGAGTAGCATGGACAGAGCAGTTGCTTTTGGAAAGAACTGTAAGCATCAGGTGCTATTATCCCCAAGGGCTCTGGAGGGCAACGTCTGGTGAATATCAGCAACAGAGACCAGCGGCCTACACTGCCGTCATGGGGTGTGACATTAACGGGGACCAACCTGTGCAAAAGCGCCCAGAGTGGTAAACCTAGCGGCACCAAAAGCCTCAATTTAAAGCAAGGCCATGCTTTACCAATTCATGATTTCTGTAAGGATTGAGCAAAGGAACCTTCAAGCCAAGGGCAACACGATTAGCTTTGTTTACCTTCATCTGACCTGGAGCCGATGGCTACTCCTGGTTAATGTAGTCTTAAACCCCCTGTGTCACACCTCTTTCCCAAGTACTTCTTAATCCCATTCCCTCCCCCGGCTCCATCAGCTCAGTATTGAGGGTTTTCTGGGAGAGTCCTGACTACAAAGACTCTGCCCCACTCTCTCTCATAAGCAAACGTATGTGCCCAGATTTTCTGACTGCTCAGAAAACAAGCCCTTCATGTGTGAGGATTTCTGAGAGCTCCCAGTTTCTGACTGTGTAGATTACAGGACTTCACAGCCACCCTGGTCACTGCCACGGTGACCACTGGTTTGTGCAGTGCAACGAAAGAGAGATTTTGCCAAGTAATGAAAAAAAGAGGGTGATATTTGGTTGAACTAATGACTGAGAACAAAGACAGAGGGGTGAGGGAAAAGCATCACTTCAGTTAGCCATTGTGGTGAAAGATGAGGGCAGGCAAAGCCAGAGACCTTCGCTAGAAACTCTGTGACTGGTGCAGTTAGCTGGCTGGGGGGAGGGGGGAGGCTGGTTACCGCTTTGCCTAAACTCAAGGCCTGTACTTCTTGGCAGCCTCCCGGTATGGTGGCTCATGGGACATCTGTGCAGCTGTATGATCCTTGTACTGCTTTCCGTGGCTGCCCAATATGGAGGCAACAACACATCTTCAGCAAGGGGTTTCAGGGACGGCAGCTACCGACGGGCATGGAGGAGAAGAGCTTGGTGACTGCCACCGGTGCTGGTGGTGGCTGGGTTAACAGCGTGTGAACAGTGCTGAAGGATCACGGCACTAGTCCCAGATTCGCAGAGCTTAAAATTCCAGGAGAATAACAAGAAGAGGGGAACTGAGGAAGAGTGTGACATATTTGGGAGTTGCAGACAGAGCCGGCCTCTAGCTGGGAGTGTTGGCACACACCTGAAACCCCAGGAGTCAGAAGTGATAGAGTTGGAAGTTTGGGCCCAGCCTGGATGATGTGACACGAGCCTGTCTCAGAACATAAAAGGGACTGAGAACGTAGGGGACAGGAAGCAAGCAAGCCCATGGCCATCTGTCAGTCACAGGTGTTTGAAAAGGCAGTTTGTTCTCCAGCTAAACATGAGCCAGCCTTCCGCCCCCTACTGCTGGGAGGTGGCTTAAGAAAATCCAGCTGACAATATGCAAACGGAATTTCCCACACAACTCTGTATCTTCCTCTTCACAAGGGAGGGAACCTTCATTCTGCGTCAGTGGACCTCAGACACCACCTCGGTTAATAGGGTAAGTGGGGATCCCTCGGCCGGGAACGATCCCGGATCTCTTAACAATACTTTCGCAGACTGCAGACGCAATTAATTCAAAATCTATTTCGTCTGCTCTCTTGTGTTCTAAATTAATGAGATTTTCATGCAGTGTATCAGAGTCACCGCTCTTCCTTTCTCCTCCGTTTCCTCAGATGCTCACAGCCCGAAGAGCTTCTAAACAGAAACAGAAAAGATACCATATTCCTAGTTTTGGTGAAATGTTCAACCCACACATCCTGACTTCGAAGTGACGAGCAAAACACAGAGTGAAGTGTACGTATTTTAGCTACAGCATTTTTAATGAGACTGACTCTCCGCTGTGACCATCTCTGGCGGCCCAGCTGTCCTACTTACCCAGGACCTTTTGCTATCTGCTCCCAGCTCTGACCTCTTAGCTCTCCACCCACTCCACCCAGTGGACCACGCACACTCTAGCTAGAACAGATACACATCCTTTGCTACAGGGCCCCGGCGAAACTCTTCAGTAGCAGCAAGAGGAAAACTCTGCATGCTTTGCAAAAGTTTCTAGAATCTGATGTGAACCTGCATCTTACCCTGTGCCCTCTCTTCCTGTGCCCCCTCCTGCCCAGCCCACCCTGATCTGCTCCCCTTGCTCTGACTCCCTGGTGGCATCTTCCCATTCCTCCCAGACAGAAGAGGGGGTCCACTGCCAGCTCCCCAAAACAACACAGAACTGCGCTGCCCCGTTCATTTCTGAGTGTTCATTGGCTTTCTTGCTTTCCCCAGGACGGTCTAGGTTCCTGGGTCCGGGGCTGTGTTTCACTCACTTTAATCATTTGTATATAGGTCCCATCCAGTGAGTGTTTGGGAAGCATCTGCTAAGGAAAGGGCAGGAAAGCAGAGGGCCAGGGCGAGCCTCTGTCCCTCACCATGAGCTCCACAGAGCCTCCCACCCCTACATCCTGTCCCCTGCATGTGCGTTTTGAGGGGGTTCCTGAGTCTTTTCTAGCGACTGCTGGTGTCTGTGTGCACAAGTTTGGGAAAAGCAACTCCTTTGGGGATGGACTTTCTGGAAGTTTCCGTGTTGCATCACTTCTGATGGAGGCACTGAGTCCTCTCAATCACAGCACCCACGCCTCAGGTTGGAACCACAAGAGCAGCCTGGAATCTCACTGCTGCTGCTCACCAGCACCTCGGGCCATGGCCTGGGCTCAGGACCACTCCCTCTTCCAGGATGAGCCCTGCTTGAGGCCCCCAGCTTGTTCTCTGCTGGACCTTTCCTTAGATAAGGGTGCCAGCCATGGCTCACCTATGCAGCAGCCACCATTCCGCCTGCTGTGGAAGGAGGGAAGGGAAGAGCAGAAACTTGAGAAAAACGAAAACTTTTAAAAATAATTGCCAGTATTGCAATGAATGTAAGAGAAGCTAATGAAGGCGTTGCATTCACTAACAGGAGCAGATACTGAGTGTATGCGTGCGTGCGTGTGTGCGTGCATACTTGCGTGAATATGAGCGTGCATGAGTATGTATATACTTGCTTGCATGTGTACATGTGTCTGTGTGTGTGCATACGTCTCTGGCCAGGGATACATAATCGCCAAGCTGGAAGGCGATTTCGCGGAAGAAGTCTGCAGCTGCTGAGCCTCCACTAATTCAATGTTGTGACGCTGTCTCCACCCTTTCTTGGCCACTGATTTCTCTACTGCCAGCTCAAGAAAAGATCTTCCCCTCTACTGTCCCCCGCATGCTTGATGGCCCTGCCAGTGGATCCTCTGAATGTGCTGATCTTTGTTCTTTGAGTGTAAAAGATCTTGGGACCTCTTTCGTGATGGACACTGCATTCAGAGTAACTGGAATCCATGTTCCAGGCCCATGGTTATTTGGCTCAGAATGAACTGTTTTCTTGTTATTGTTCTTTATAGTTGTTTTTTTGTTGTTGTTGTTTTGTTTTGTTTTGTTTTTTGGTACCAGGGATCGAACTCATGGCCACGCGCTTGCAAAGCAGGTGCTTATGCCACTGAGCTAAATCCCCAGCCCATTGTTATTGTTCTTTAAAGTACAGTTATTATTTGACATCAATGAGCCAAATGGTAGAAGCTACTTAATATTCATTAAAAAGAGAAAATAAACAAATGTGGTCTATCCAAACAAGGGAATATTACTCAACCCAAAAAAAGCAAATTTTTTGTTAGTACATGAGTGCAGCACACAGTTTACCTTTCTTGTGTGGCCACATGTACAAGACACATCCTAATTCTTCTTTTCATCTTCCTTCCTCTCCTTCTCCTCTTTCTTGGTCTCTTGATCTCTTTCCCATTTGTAAAAAGTCTGTCTCCCTACTTCTTATTATCTAGCTTTTCTTTTGATCTTAAAGTATAATTTGGGGTTCTCATCTAGGAGAACCACATGATACTTCAGCTGTGTGTCTGATTTATTTCACTTAACATTATGATCTTGGGATGCATCTGTTTTCCTCCAAATGACACAAGTCAATCCTTCTTTATGAAAAAGCTGCATCCTGTTGTCTATAACACCACGTTTTCTTTGTCTGCTCCTCTCCTGATGGATATGTAGGCTGATTCTGAGATTTAACTATTAGGGGTTGTGCTATAAATGTGGGTGTGCATGGGTCACTGTAAAACGATGGCTTTATCTCTTTTGAGCAAGCACCTAGAAGAGGAAGAGATGGTTCAAATGCAATCTCTGGTTTTAGTTTTCTAAGGAACCTCCATACCGATTTCCAGAGTGGCTGTGCTAGTTTACCTTTCCAGCAACGGTGTTGAAGTCATGCTTGGAGAAAGGAAACCTTGATGCACGCTGGAACATGGGAGCCATTCTGCAGAGTAAAATAAGCCAGGAACACACAAAAGATTATGACTCTATGACTTCTCACACATCATGGGTCCAGAGTGGTCAGGTTTGTAGACATAGAAAGCAGGAAGTTGGGTGCCAAGGGTGTGGGCAGGAGGTAGAGGGGGTGTTTAATGAAGACACAGCTTTCATTTTGCAAAATGGAAAGAGTTCAGGGGGTGAATCATGCCTGGCACTACTAAACTGTACACTTAACACAAGTCATGTCCCCAAAAGGGGCCCAGCCAGCACTGCCAAGTGTAACGTGTGGCCTGAGCCATGTCACTCCATCAAGAGAAAGATGACTTGGTGAATTAGAAGTGTCAAGTCTGCAGTGCAGCAAAGGCCAAGCATCATCAGGAAAGTGAACTCCAGCCGGGAGAAAGCTCTGGGCAGTGGCCCAACTGCGGACTGCTACAGCCACAGGTATCACATCCAGTGTCCTCCATCCTGCCCTGGAGTGGGCTCTGAATTTTAAGGTCTAAACCACAGCCTCTAGAGGGAGAAAAAGAGAATCACACACTTCCTTAGAAAAGAAGGATCATTCCATCCAACAGGCTAAACTTTCAGGAAAGGAAATAGCCAGAAAAGGACGGGACAGCCCCAAAATCAGAGAGAAAGAGAAGATGGTGTCCAGCCTCTCTTTCTGGGGCCAACATGAACTTCTGTCTCTGCATGATTTCCTAAGGTTCTCCAGAAAGTCTAGACATTTGGTGGAAAAGGCAATGATGAAAGGTTAAGTGCTTCAAGGTGGCAGAAAACCGCCCTTTGGGATTTAAATACTCCTCTTCACTTTTTCTCCACACTCTGTTATCTGACCTTTCCACAAGTCCAGGAAAATCACAGGCTGATGAAATACAGAGTGTGTAGGAAGGATTCTGTCAGGAGGGAATGGAATGCAAAATTAAAGCCATTAGGCCCTATGCAAACTGTGTAAAATAACGGCTGCCTAGGTGTACGCACAAATATTTTAGACATGTAAGAGAAGCCAGGCAATCGTCTAACAATGCTCAAAACAAATTCAGAAGGCAGACGATAGTATTAGCTTTAAGGCTCTAAAGCCAGTCAGAGCACTCTGATTACGAGGTAGAAAATGGCTGGTTAAGCACTTTGCTAATTTCCCACCAGCTCATAAATGGCAGAGGTAACACTCCTCAAGAGCTTCTTAATACTTTGTCTTTTTCCCCTTCTCTTTGCAATTTCAGTTCTCACTGTGGCTTTTGCAATCTTGGGGTTTTGACCTGACCCCACAGCAGTGAGAATTTACCCCAGCACCTATGCTACTTATGAAGTTCAACTGTGCTGGTGTAGAAACCCTAAGACCTTTAGAAGATTTAACATCGCAGCTAAGCAGAAGACAAAAGAGAGGCAGGGATCAAGCCAGAGCCGGTGAGAGCCCGGGATGTTGTCACTGTTTCGATATTTTTGATGGACATTGTTTGTTTGTTTTCTCTTTTGGGCTTCGTTTCTTTGTGGTACTGGAGGCTGAGCGCAAGGCCTTAACACTGAGCTTTGTCTCAACTCCTTTTTAATTTGTTCTCTTGCTGAGTCACTAAGTTGACAAGGGGTGACTTGAGCTTGTGATCCTCCTGCCTCAGCCTCCCAGAGTACCAGGACCACAGGCACGCACCAGCACCTGCAGCTCCCTTACTGCTTTGTACTCTTCCCTTGAGGCTCCTCGCTGGCCTTTCCTGCAGGCGGAGGGCTCCAGCCCCAGGACAGTTGCCTGCCTTCCAGCTGGGCAGGTGTGCACTGCACACCAAGCACTCAGCCTCTGCCTGCTGCAGACACTGCACGCAGAGACGAGGTGCTGCAGCCTCTGCCCTGGCCTGCCACACCCTGACCAGGGGCTGACTCGCTGCTCCTGCCAGTTCCCAAGCCCCTCTGCTCTGTCCCTGTCGCCCAGCCAGATGCACAGGGAGTGAGGTCATCACAGCAAGCACGGGAGGCTTCCTGCCTTGCCGGAGCTGTGGCTTGGGGGTGGGGGTCACAGAGCCAGGTCTCTGAGTCCAAGCTAGGGGTGATATGGGCCAGCAATGTCTTCTGGGTTTAAAGTGTGGTTATTCCTGAAGCCAGGCATGGGAAACCCAAGTGTGATCTAGCCACACAGTGGAAGCATGCACTGAAAAATGTGTCAGTGCCGCGTGATAACTGAGTGCACCACTCCAGCTCCTCTGATTGAAAAATGTATTGCATTAAAAGCCAGTTCCGTGAACCCTTTCAGAGCCTCTGCCCTCACTCTAAGACCCCATTCCACCTTTCCTGCCCCCTGCCGAAGCAGCTGTGGAGTCCTCTTTTGTGAGGGTCTTTATAATTCATGACAAAACCATAGCAAATGCTGCTGTGGAATGCCATCCCACGGAAAGGCAGCTCATAAAACATGATGGTATATCCTCATCTGATCGAGCACTGTGAGACTCCTGGTCCTCATCCCAAAGTCACGGTGACTATGAAAGGAAAATATTTTGAATCCATTCAGGATATGGAGGCAGCCAGGACAGTGTAGCTAAAGACCCTCAGGAAGGGGACCCCAGAGCTGCTGCAGGAAGTGGCAAGGACCATGGGATGAGTGTGTGCAAAGCCAGGGAAGGATTTTGAGGGGATTCCTGGCAATGTGTCTTTCACTGTAATGCATTTTTAAAAATATAAACATTTACCACCTCTTTCAGGTCACTCTTTCTGGATAAAGAGAGAGGTGAGAGTGAACAGGAGCCCAGAATCTCTGAGGGCTGGGTGCCCTCCACCCATTCTCCTTGGCCCCAACCTCCTCAAGCAGAGCTTGGCACGTGGGATCCAGCTGGGCCTCTTCATTTCCCTCCTGAGGAAGTAAACCTGTGAAAAAGATGCCCATGGCCCTAGCTGTTTCTCCTGTCTCTTTCTGGCCAATTCAGGTTCTTCCACCAGCCCTGCTCACGGGAGACACCAGTCAGAGGGCAGCCAGCGTGAGAATGTCACCTTACCTCCCGGTCCCTTGCTCTCTCTCTCCCTGAGCTCTGTTCCAGTGCATGTCTATTTACATTTAGATGGAGAACACGGTTCATTTGCCAAGGTACATTTCAGTAAGCAACAAATTCCAGGATGTCAGTGCATTCGTTACAACCAATTAGGAGGAAATTATCACTGGAAAGTGCCATACTTCTTGCACTGGGACAGAAGCCAACATGTGACATTTATGAGTCTTACCTCATCGGGTTCAGGGAATGGGGAGAGGTTTAATTCCAATTCAACAGAATACTTAATGAAAAGCCTGAACCTCTAGGATTATAAATTCCAGTGTGCAGACCAGAAGGCAGCCACTCCGGGTATCCATGCCCCAAACCTGGTGGACAGGAATGGAGGCAGGAAATCATAGAATTTCGAAAATTCATTGACTTGACTCCAAGTCCCAGTTCTACCATTTTTAAGGCATGTGATCTCAGGATCATCCATTATTAGCTGAGCATGTTGGTGGACACCTATAATCCCAGCACTCTAGATTGCAAGTTTGAACCTAGCCTCGGCAACTTGATGAGGACCTGTTTCAAAAAATTTTATTAAAAGAAGAGAGAAGTTGAGAATGTAGCTCAGTGTGGAAGTTCTGGGTTCGATCTTTACTACCTGAAGAAAAGAAAAAATTATTTTACATAGAAAATAGAGATTGTAATATGTACCTTGCACCATTGTTAGGTATGCATGTATAAAGTATCTAATTCTTTACCTGGCACCTAGTTGTTTAATGAACAATAACTATTCCCACCTGTTAGGGGCGCTGCTGAGTAGTTATTCAAGCAAAAATGTGTTATTTCAGCTAATCAGTATTTACTGCCTGCACGCGCCCACTATTTTATTATATCTTCCAAGGATTTCCAGTGCAGAACACAGCTTAGCCATCAAATGAGCTTCACAAGACCTACAAAGAAAATTAATGTTTATCTTAACACTAAAATAATCGCAGGTAGAGTATAAAATACAATTAAAAGAAGAAAGCACAAGCTAGAGGAAAAATGGCAGGTGATAAAAGTTACCTTAGAGTTGGGAAAACTTTCTCAGCAAAGCATGAAAACAAGAAGCAATTAAGGAAATAGTGAAGACATCCCAAATCCATAAACTGTGGTTACTTCTTCCATAAAAAATACCACCCAATCAAACCGGGAAAATATACAGTGCGTGTGACGTTTTACTGATTGCTAGAGAGGGAAGTTTTACAAATCGATATTCTCAAATGGCAAAGATTCAACAGGAGTATGTGAAAATACGGAAGAAGCCATGGACTCCAAGACATGAATGGGTAATCAGACTCCTTCATACAAGAATTGGAGGGGGAAGAGGGAGAGAGAAAAAGGGGAAATGGGGGAAAAACCCATGGTGTGATAGATCTTTCACAAAAAAGGAGACCAAGAAAGAGAGAGGGGCAGGAAAGGTATGACAAGGAAGGAAGATGGCAGGAACAGTGAGAGGACCCTCCAAGCAAGCGGGAGGAGGTCGAGAGGAGCTCTTGGTGACGTGTCCTTCACTGCATTTTTTAAAAATGGAAACACCACCATGCAGTGCACGGTTACACTTTCTGTAGAAGAGCAATCTGCATCCTCGCCTTGGCAGATGGCAGATGGCAGGTGAGCGTGGTGAGACACCACCGCCGTGTTTCTCCTGCTGGTGCTGACCGGCCTGGGCTCCGGAGGCCACGCGCCCAGGAACAAGGAAGACCCCACAAAATATGGAGAACTCGGGCCCCTCCCACTTCACCAGGGTCATCGCAACCTGACCCAGCACTGAGGCCTCTCTCTATGGACTCAGTAGAGGACCAGGCAGCGGACCTGGTCACAGGCTTCTTACTCTGCCCCTTCCTCTGGAACTGGAGCTAGTTCAGGACCGCAGGACCGCAGGACCTGCTAGGCACAGCTGCCTCTGCTGTGAGAGCAGACTTTCAGCCCTCTCCCACCCCCACCTCTCCTCTCACCACACCTCTGCCTCTGAGCTTCCTTAAACATTTGCTTCTTGTGGAACATTTAGCTTTATTAGAATATTTGTTCCTATAAATTATGCTCGGCTAACTAATTCCTGGTTTGTTAACTTTTTATTGCAGTTCTAATTATGTCTTTAGGGAGATTTCTCATAAATAAAACTTTTATGCCAAAAGGTAAACACACTTAGAAAATTCTTGATAACATTTTCCCAAACAGCTTTCCATAGGTTCGTTTGTGTCTATTTACATTCCCACAGCAGTAGTGATTGTCAGGAGTATTTTTCTCAGCAAGCTAATATGTTTTCTTGAAATATTTGTTAATTTTGTTGGAGACAAAAAAGTACCTTGTTATTTTTAGAACCAGATTGCTAGGATTTCAGCACTTTCCAAATATATCAATAGTATTTAGCTTTCCTCTTTGGAAGGAAGGAAAGAGATGGAGACAGAGAGAAGAAAAAGGAGAGAGAGAGAGAGAGAGAGGGAGAGAGGGAGAGAACTCATCTGTCTTACTCTACTTCCCAGGCTTGTTGTGACAATAAAATGAGATAATATATTTTAAATGTTAAAAAGTGCTACATAAATGTCAAGTGGGAAAAAATGGGTTTCATCACACCGACTTGCAGTGAGCACTTATGAATCCTATTAATTAAAAAGGCTTTTTCCACTCGGTGACATTTAACTGCACTATACATAATTCACATATACGGACCCTAAGAATCAGAGCTCTTCTGGGAAATCCAATAAAAATGGTGATAAGTGCTGGGAAGATTTTAGACTGTTGAAAAAGGGGATGTTAAGGTAAAAAGCACACGACCCAGGTTTTAAAGGAAAAACAGGACCTGGTTTCACATCACGGATCCAAGCCATTTCCTGGAGCTAGGATGAGGACCCGGCTCCCACATGCGTGACTGCTATCACATACAAGCCCAAGGCCATCTGCAGCCAGGCACATCTTCCATTGGGAAGGCAGAACTGCTTCTTTAAAGACAGACAGACAGATAGATAGATAGGGCTGTGCAAATAATTTGTACCTGTAAATAAAGGTGTGAGTCACTTTTATTGATTTAATTTTTAAAACTTCTTTGTGTGACACAGAAGCCAAATGAGTGCTGAATTTACGGATCCGCATCCACTCCCCACAAAGGAAGACCCAGTCCTTCCCCCCAGAGCCCAGGCCTCGAACGGTGCCCGTTGGCCTCCTTGAGCTCCCTGCAGGAAGCAAGCTATTCCGGTCACCTCAGCCTTTACAGTCACCGCTGTCCCTGCCAGTTTCCTTACTCTCCTCAGAAGTTTATCATCTGTCTTGTTTTATATCTAGAAGGGAGGTGATTGGATCGTGGGCGTGTGATACTCACACTCGATTGGTCAACTGATGAGTTTATAGCTAACTGTGAAGGTGAAGCCTGGTTGGAGGAGGTGACCACTGGGGACGTGACCTGCAAGGATTTACTCCCTCCTCCTCCCTTGATCTCTCTCTCTGCTTTCTGCCTACCTTGCCATGTTTCTCCTCCACCAGGCAGCTCTGCCTTGGAGATGGCTGACTATGGACTGAAATCTCTGCAAACAGTGAGCCAAATAAACCTCTCCTCCTTACAATTGTGGGTGTCAGCAATGAGAAAACAACCAGGGCTACTTCTGAGCCTGACAACCTTCCTGCAGTACCCCATGTAAACCACGGCGCTGTCTCCAGACTGCTTCTTTTCCGCCTTCATCTCCCACATGTGTCCACCAGCTGCCGTTTTGCACACACCCTCATATACTGTCTGCCCAGGAAGCCACATGAGAACAGAGATTTTTACCTGCCTTTGTCTAGATACTGTGCTTTCCCATCAAGTTCTAGAGAGGTCTGTAGGTAGAAAATAAATTCTCTGCACATTCACACACACACACACACAAAGTGTAACTAAACTGAGTATGGTGTCTCATGCCTGTTATTCTAGTGCTCTGGGAGGATGAGTCAAGAGGATCTCAAGTTCAAGCCCAGCCTAGGCAACTTAGCAATTAAGCAAAACCTTGTCTCAAAATTAATTACATAAATAAATAAATAAATAAATAGTTGGACATATAGCTAAGTCCTAAGGTGAGTGTTCAATCCAAGGCTTTATTTTTACTATTGCGAAAAGAAATAAAGTAAGTCTTAACTACAGGAGTCTGGTCTCTGCTCCTCCTGCACAGGGAGCCTAACTCCATCTGGCAAGTGACCAAGGGCTGCATGATTACCACACTGGGTGACCTGGCATTGGTTGTAAAGGAGCCATTTGTGAAAAACAAGGAACTCTCCAAATGCACTGCCATGCGCACCCGAGATGCCCATGATCTGTTTCGGTTCCACATTCAGAACTGGGAGGTCTTAGTTGGCCAGCGTAGCCATGAAAGTCAGTAGCTGTGTTTCCCTCAGGGGCTGCAAATTCTTGGAAATCCGAATGTGTCCCACGAGAGAGGGGCAGGGGAAAGGAAGCTGACCTCAGAGGCTTTTCCCACCAGGACTAAGATATAGCTATGCCCGTTCAGGTCAGCGTCTGACTCCACACTCAAGCGGAACTTGGAGGAGAATGATGGCATTTCCAGTTAGAAATTAGGAAGGCTGGGGATGGTACTCAGTGGGGTAGTGCATCGGGATGACACGGCTGAGAGGCTGAGTGCAAATCTGAATGCCACAGAGAAGGTGAGGAGGAAGAAAAAGTAGGAGAAGGAGGAAGAGGAGAAGGAGGCAGAAGGATGGAGGGAGAAAGGAAAAGAAGAAAGGAAAGACAGAAAGAAGGAAGGAAGGAAGGAAGGAAGGAAGGAAGGAAGGAAGGAAGGAAGGAACTTTTCTCACTGAAGTTAAATAATTTGTCCACAATCACAGAGCTAACAAGAGCCAAAATTCAAATCTCAGCTCAGGACCAACAGATGCTTTGCAAAATTTGTTCATTCATTTGACAAATGTTTGCTAAGTTCCTGGTGTGTCCTGGGTACCATTCTGGATGCTGAAATTATAACAGCGAGTATGGCAGTCTGTTACTTTAGGGTGCATCTACTCTGGAGCACACATATAATACAGGTACAGACACAGATGAAAATGCATACATACATTTTCCTGGGGCAGAGGTGTCAGTGTAGTTGTGGATATTACTGTAGATATAGATACAGTTCTGGAGGGAGAAGTTGGTGTAGAAATTAACATAAACTAATTGTAGATAGAGACAAATAGTTATGAATTAAGGCCATAGCTCATACAGATATTGGGAAAGCAACTGTTTTAAGGGAGCTTAAAAGAAAGGTTAAACAAGAGAACCATGTGGAGCCCTGAGCATGGGAAACCAGAGAGGTGGATCAATTAATCTGGAAGCTCTGTAGAGACCATAGTGATGCTATTCAGAGTATAAACTATAGATGGCAGTGGAGTGTCAGATCAGGGTAGAGAAGATTGCAATGAGGTCAAGAGCACTGAACAGAAAAGGGGTGGTGGTCCCTTTAATGTCTCCAGGGAATTGAAAGGTAATCCTTTTTATAAAAAGACCGATCTACTTAATGTCTTCAAGGATACAAACACCAGCTTACCAGAACCCTCACATGCAGGCACAAACAATATAACCTGTGCTACGATTCTGGTAAAAAGGATAGGAAACTTAGAGCCCTAAGTGAATTCTTTGGCTTTGCATTGAAACCATGGCCCGTGGCGTGAAAGGGCCCTTCGTGCTCTTGGAGTCTGGTCTTACTTTGCAAGTCAAAAATCTGAAATCCAGAGACAAGGAACAACTTAGCCACAGTCACAGATCTACTTAGCAGGGAATGGTACATCCCTCTGCTTTCAACCAGGAATTTGTTCATTCATCAGTTCACATTTGATAAAAGAAGAAGCATTAATCATCATCAGTTATAAGAGTGACCAGCTTCCTACCAATCTTGCACCACCAAAATGCATCTACAAATTCCTTAACCCTTGCTTTCAATGTGGGCTCCCCTCAAATAAAAATAACCCAAAACTATGAATTGAAATATTCAGAGGCATGGAGAAAATTCCTCCAAGAAAGTTTACAATAGATGTTGAAATAAAGATTCTTGAGAGGCCTCAAATAAGTTCACAACTTCTTGGTTTTTTTTTTTTTTTTTTACTACAATCCAATTAAAACTCAAAAAAACAACCTTTCTGACCTTGGAGACAAACACAGAATGCATTAGGTCTGGAAGAGCTAATAGACCAAGTTCAGCCAAAAGTGAAATTTGATAGCTCCCTAAACACTTTCTTATTTTGGAGAAATGAGACACACCCTCAATTAGGATCAAACAGCCACCACCATTAATATCCCACATGCTAATAAAAACCTTGCAAACATCATGGAAAAGTTTGCAGTGTGTTTTCGAAACCATGTTATTTTGATGGCTGCTACAGAGTTACAAGAGCTGAAACCTTGCAAAATCCATTAGCTGAATTCACCATAAGCAGGACCATTTGCATGGGGAGCAATATAATGAGAGGAGCTGGGGTAGAGAGGTTTTAGGAGCAAATGAAGTTAGACACATAAAAAACTCCAGAGTGCTCCTTAATCCTAGGCCCCAACTTCACAAGGAAAAAAATACAGGCATGGGTATCTATATGCATAAATATATATGAACATAGACATATATGACACCAGACATGCCAACACGGGTTTACAGTACCAAGGGCCCTGGAACAAGGAGCTACAGGGCTTATTTTGCTTCCTGAGTGCATCTGCTAATTACAAATTATGTGACCTTGAGCAAGACAGATTCTTCTATGGGCCTCATTTTCCACAACTATTAAAGAAAGAGACGGAGTTCTATGACCACAAAGGTCTTTCTCTGAATATTTTTCTGACCCCAGGGCTGTGTTTAGAATTCTTGAAGCAAGGAATTAGCCACTTTAAAGATTTGCTACTTTGACCTAGAAATGTTCCCTGTTTTGTCTTTTGTTTTTCCATTAGAGCAGACATTTAAGTAAAAATGAAAGGGACCACTGTTGCTTTTTTTTCCCAGCGCAGTTTGTGTGGAATGAGCGAGGTGATTATCTTGAGTGAAAGAGCTGTTCTCTCAGAAAAGCAAGCGTTTCCTCCCCCTAGTGGAAAAACCGTGCATTTGCTATGCATGGAACTGATTTGAGTCTTCATCCAACCAAAGGAAGGAAGGAAGGAAGGAAGGAAGGAAGGAAGGAAGGAAGGAAGAAAGAAAGAAGATGGGAAAAGAGCTTGCATAACTAAATCATAATCGGAGATTGATTCAAGTGCAATTTATTACAAGCTTTCCCCAGAAAGGTCTTAATTTTTTCACTTACTTAAAGAAATTCAAAATTCACAATGAGAACCTACAAAAACGCATTTAGACCAATGCATGATCTCTAAGGAGAACACACAGGCCAAGTGAGACATTTTGTATTTAGTGTATGCCTGCAAGCCTGTGAAAATCAGTTCAATTATGACAATTACTGGGCCAAAGCAGGAGAGTACTTAGGATGAATGAAACAATGCAAAGCCACCATGCTTGGGCAAAGAGGAAAATTTTCAAAAACAGACCACATCTGCAAGAGATGCCTGTTTCAGTGCTGTTTACCAGGGACTGTACTCATTTCACATACATTCTGCTGATTCCAACTCCCTGAAGTCTTTGTTGATTTTGTTATTGAGGCCAAGTCAATGACATCTTATGCATCTCTGAGGGTCACAGGAGGAGGAGGAAGAGGAAGAGGAGGAAGACTTATGCCTGTGTCTGTCTCCCCACAAAGGGAGATTCTTACCTTTCTCCTCCTTAAAGCTCCAAAGGACCAGCCCTTGGCAGGGCTCTGTACAGTTCCTAGTCTTCCCATGAAGCCTGAGCAGCTGACGAGGACTGACAGAATCTGAGAGAAGTATATTTCCTGGAAGATGCAAATACGCAGATAAACACATCCACTTTCAAAGACATTGACAGTGCAGGAAGAAGTGTAAATGAACAACAGTTAACTATTTTGAAGATAACTAGAGGTATTTCATTCAATAAAAAGAAGACATTAACAAAAACATCTAGGTAATAAAAGAGAAAAAAGGAAAGAAAAGAGGGAGAGAGGGAAGGACAGGGTTGGAAAGAGTAAAGAAGGAAAGAGAAGGAGAAGGGGAGGAAAAGAGAGCAAAAGTCTGAAATTTAGAAATTTAATAGCAAAAGTGAAAATCTTAGATGAGTTCACAGACGAAGTTGAATAAACCTGATGAAAATGTAGTAAAGATACAAGGGAGGGAAATAAGGAAATCAGAAAACCAATTCAGGACATCTAACATCAGAACCACAGAATATACAAAAAAAAAAAAAAAACAGAAAGAGAAGAATTTGTTAAGAGTGCGAGAATGCTACCAAGAACTCAGGATGTGAGTTTTCCAACTGAAAAGACCCATCATGTGTTCAGGGGAAAAAAAAACACATGAAAAGACTCCCATATCAAAGAACATCATGATTAAATTCAGCTCATTCTGAAATTCAGAACCAGGCAGGCAAATAGATTATCCATTCACTAAGATGGCAACAGTGTCTCCAGACCATATCATCTTATGGGATCCTCATCACACATTTGGTCCATCACTGACTGGAACACAGCTGGGTGTCACGTGGGTGCAGCTTCCTAATTCTCCCATGACAACCTCCCCAAAATTGGGTGACTTTTAAAAAATAGAATTTGGCAATTAGGACTGAAGAAGAAGCAGGAAGTGGAACTGGGAAGTAACAGCCCTCCACAGAGCAACTGGAAGGGAATCGCTATTGTGCTGCTGGTGAGTATAGTTGCATGCTCACTCATCACCATGTCAGTCATTCTTTTAACCCCAGATGAACTCATGAATTCATCAGAAACCCAGTTGTCTTTAGAAGATCCCTTCAGGAAAGACTTTATACTTCATAATCCAGAAGCTCGATGGATCAGTGATGACAGAAAAATTGAGAGCTTGTTTATAGACTTGGGAACACTTGCCCTTTGAAATCCATATCTACTTACTTGAAGGGTATTCGTTGGTGCCATCTGAACCCAAGGTTCTTGAAGACGGTGGAAGAATTTGGAAATTTCATTGATAGTGATGGATAGAGTATTTCTCCGTCCAACAAGAGTCTCATTTTGGCCAGCCTAGGTTTGGCTATAAACCTTATGCCTCTTAGGTATTTCTTACAAGTCAAATAAAGAAATTGAAATGGCGGGAGATCTGAGATGGCCAATTGATAAGTCGCACAATAGAGAGCCTCTCTAAGAAAAACAATTCAGATGCTAGAATCTGACACCATGGATAAGACCAGGAGAAAGGAGAAGAATTCTCATGACCCAGGAAGAAACTGAGGAAAAAGAAATCAAATAAAATAAAAAAAGAAGAAGCATGGACAGTGGGTTGGAGCTGGGCACGCTCCGGTAGCTGTGCTGGGCACGTTTTAGAGTCAAGCGATTCATGATCGAGCTGAGGCCACATTCCCACCAAAAGCAGGGAATGGTGAGCTCGGGACCCTTGTGGGGAGGAGGCACTGCAATGGGGAGTGGAAACAGTGAGTCCAGTTGGGCATACTTTGGTGAGTGATGGGAACTGGATTCCCCAGAGTGGGATGACCAGCTAGATGACATTGGATTTGGGCAGGACAGGCTTGAATCAAAGGCTGAGGCAGTTTCAGTCAGCGGTTCCTGGCCCAAAGTGGATTGGTGGGATTTGCTTGAGCTGGGCCATGCCACTGGTTGGGACCCAATAGCCAGGGATGAGGCTGTTCCGAACCTGTGACATCCACAGGGCACAGACGAACATGCTGAAGACACTCACTGGTTGACTGGCTTAGAGGGAAGGGGCCGGCCCACACTGCCACCCCTGCGTGCACCTCACAAATCAACAGTAGACAGGGGAGGGCAGCACTTCCCTAGCCAATATGCTGCAGAAAACCTGTAAGCAATACAAAAAGTTCCTCCACCATTCACCTATCTGAAAGAAACGAGAAACATGACAAGACACAGAAACAACAAAAAGCCTCCAACCACCGGCCCAGGGAAAATAAGCCGAGGAGAGGGAAATACAGAGGAGACTGAGGGCAGCAAACATGCAATATCAGACACAGCCTCATCGGAAATAAAGAAATACTTCCGTGACCTCATTGACGAATTTAAATCTGAAATTCTAACTTAGGTGAAGCAAGATATAAGAAGATTAATAAAAGAAATGCTGAGTACTCCTCAAGAAGAAACAAATGGAAGAATGGAGGAACCCAGAGAAATGAGAGAAGCCTTTGATGAAGAATATAAACAAAATCTAGAATACATGAAACAGATCCAAAGAGAGTATCAGGAAATTAAAAACTCCATTGAAAGCTGGCAAAACTTCTTAACAGAAACTAAAGACAGACTTTCAAAACTTGAAGATAGATTTGCAATGTATGATCGCAAAAGGAAGGATCTCTTAAAAATAGCAAGGAACCAGGAAGCAACAATTCAAAGGTTAGAAGATGACAAGAGGATTTATTACCTAAGAATAAAAAATGTGAATGAAGATGCAGTGACAAATAGAAATGAAATAAAAAGTCTATTCACAGAAATAATTCAGGAAAACTTCCCAAGCATAGGAAATGGAAGTGATATTCAGATATAGGAGGCATACAGAACTCCAGCCAGCTACAACCAAAACAGATCCACACCCAGATATATAATAAATAGTCAGGATCCCAGAAATCCATCACAAGATCAGAATATTAAAAGTAGTCAGAGAAAAGAAACAGATTACCTATAAAAGAAAACTCATCAAAATCACAGGGGACTTCTCAATGCAAACTATCAAATCAAGAAGAGCTTGGAGTGAAATATTACAAGCCCTGAAAGAAAATAACCTCCAACTCAGATTGATATACCCTGCAAAACTGTCTCTCAAAATAAATGGAGAGACAAAATATTTCCATGACAAATAAGAACTGGGGGAGTTCGTGACCACCAATCCAACCCTGCAAAGAATACTGAAGGACATTCTAGAGAGAGAGAAGATAATCACCAGGATTCCAGGAACAATGGCAGAAAGGCCTCAATGAAAGGGGCAGACAGTGGAATGAGGAGGAAAGTAAACAACAATGACAGAAAAATAGCATAGCAGAGATGAGGCAGAGAAGATTGGCATGCTTGAATCTGGTATGCTTGAGGGTGTCAAGTCTAGGAGTAGGGGCAACTACTCTGGAAATGGCAGAATTCAATAGGATACCCATTCTGGTTTGATTATTCACTGACCTTGAAGTCCATTTAATAACTCCCATATTTGGTTTTTATTAATAGTGCTATGTATTGCTAAGTTTAATTATACTATGCCTGACGATATAGACAATTTTATTGAAAATAACAGGAGACATCATGGTGACTACCATAGATCACCTAGTATTGTGGTTTTGTATGTCCTTTCCATTTTGTGTTTCTCTAGAAATTTCTATTTTTGACGTGTTTTGGTTTGTTTTTTCCTCTAATACAGAAAGGCTAGGTATGTATATAGAGACTTATACATGTGTAGAACTTCTAAACAATTTATGAGAATTATTATAGTTATTGAAAAGAAAGAGAGGAAAGGAAAGTATTCTAAAGAATATAACTGCATGTATGTTTGAGTGTGTAGGATTGATGACCATATTATTAAGTTTTTGTTGGATAGATGAACAGAGCTGACTGCAGTCTCACTGTTTAAATGTTTACTTTGTATGCTTTATTTTTGTAACTTGAACAACTACTTTTAGGAGGAAAATATGCAATTGTCAACTAGTGATTTCTTACTGGTTTTTGTTTTTCTTGAAATTTTGTATTATTTCTACCCTCTTTCTGTTTCATTTTTTTTTCTTTAAATAAAAATTTAACAAGGATTACGGATGAGGAGAAATTCAAAAACAAGAAAACAGAAATATACAAGGTGATTAAAAAGTATATAACAACAACAAAACAAGTCAGTAAGGTACTGAGCAACCTGAAACAGGATATAGCTAAACAGATAATGGACTTAAAAAGTAAAAAGAAGAAAAGAAAGTGCTCTAGAGGATATGGTGCATGTATGTTTAAGTGTGTAGGATTGGTAACCATGTTGTTAAGTTGTTACTGGATCACTGAACTTCTTTGCAGCCTCACTGTTTGAATGTCCACTTTGTATCTTTAATTTTGTAACTTTAACAACTAGGTCTAAGAAGACAATATGTAATTTATCAACTAGTGATTTCTTACTGCTTTTTTTCCTGAAATTTTGTATTGTTTCTACCTCTTTTTCTGTTTTGCTTTTTTTTCTCTTTAAATAAAATTTTTTTAAAAAATTTAAAAATAGAAATTTATTCTCTTACAGTTTTGACAGCTAAAATGTCAAAATCAAGGTGTCAGGAATACTAGGTTCTCTCTAAGACTCAGGGCAATGCCCTCTACAAGCTCTGGTTGTGGCTGTCATTTATAGGGGTTCGGATTTTAGCTATATCATTCTAATAGGTATTTTATCATTATATGGAATTACTGTGTGTGTCTCAGACTCACTTTCACTTTTTATAAGGATGTTATAAGGGTTAATTATCAGCTTGACTGGCTTAAGAAATGAAACATCTAGGAGGTTCACAAAGCACACTTCCAGCTGTATCTGGATAGGAGGATCACAGTAGTGACCTGAGGACTCTCTATGGTCCCTGGGTCCTTCTTTATCTCTGGCTCCTCTCTCTGCTACTCACTGTTCCAGATGAAGCAACTTTATTTCACTGTTCCCTTCCACCATGTTGGTTCTGTCTACGTATGGACTGAAACCTCTGGAACTGTGAGCTGGAATAAACCTCTCTTCAAGTTGCAAACTTTTATGTACAATTTTTTTCCCAAAAGTGAAGAGTGGTTAGTACAAGGTCCCTAGCCATACTGATTTGGGGCTCAGTATATCCAGTATGCTCTTATCGTAGCTTGCTGATATCCACCAAGACTGTATTTCCAAATGAGGTCCTTTTCTGAGGTTCCGGGAAGGTGGAGACTTTTTTGGAAGGTGCTATCTATACAGCTGTGATGTGCCTAACCATGATTTTCTTTGCATTTATAATGGGGTATAGGCAGTTCACTGGATCTATAAATTTATGTTTCTCCATACTGTGACACACTTCTCCATACTGGGAATATATTTTTTCTTCACATATATATATATTTTTCTTTTCCATTCTTCTCATTTAAGATCATTTAAGCTTTGTTTATATTTTGGAGATTGTTTAGGCTAAATAATTTCTATTAATCCAAGCATTTTGGATTCTTCCTCTTGTCTATTCTGCTAGTGATGATTTTAATTTTAGACACAGCAAGTTTTAATTGTATGATTTCCACTGGATACTCATCTAGCTTCTATTTCTTCGTGAGTTTTATCTTTTTGCTTTTTAAATTTATGACAAGTATATGCTCCTTTACATCCTTGAGTGTAGCTGTAAAAGTTGCTTTAAACTTCTAGTCTGCTAAGGTTTAACACCCTGGGTCCTTGTGAGATTGGTCTCCATTGAACAATTGACTTTTCTCTTGATAATCTTCCTATTTCTTGGCATCATTTCAGACTGGATTGTGGATTGTGGGAGGGTAATGTCATAGGGATTGGATCCTGTTAAGTTTCCCTAAAGTTAGTTGTTGCTTCTCATGTTAGTAGGCAACTAATGTCATTTGACTCCAACTGAAAACTCTCCCCATGGGTAGCCCTTCAAATATCAGCAGAGTTGCTTGATCTTTGACTGGAGTCTCCCTGAATATCTGGGTGGGTCCATGGATGAGTCAGACTTAGGCAGAGTGCAAATATGACATCTAGGATTTGTCTTTTTGGCTCTCATTTTGCAAGAATGGTCTTCACTTTCTAGTAACCTCCTTTCAGAACATAAAGACTCTGGATTTTCTACCAAATTTTAAAATATTTTTCTTTCCCTCCAGAGTTACAAGTGTATGCTACCAGAAGTTCAGATATGACACAGGCTTATTTAGCTACACCAGGGGTAGAAGCAGTGTGGGTCATTTGAGCAGAAAATATGTCAGTTGACATCTAACTACCATAAGCTATATCATGACATGCAAGCACCAAAAAGAAGAGGAAAAAGAATCTGACTTAGAAAATAAAATGCCATGAAGCAAACAAAACAAAACTCTGCCAATCAGAGTGTTGGTATTTTTTTCTTTTCTGTTTCTCTGTAATTAATTCAAAATTTCCCATATTAAAAATGAATGCGGACTTAACACTAGCAAGTCCTAGCAGTTTCATGTGGAAAGCCACTAGAGGCGGAAGGGAATAGGTCTTTGAGTATCATCCTCTGGTACCCATAGTACCCACCAGCACCTCTGAGTGTAGGTAGCATGAAAAGTCAAGGAAAAAAAGGCTGATATCCATGTGTCACTTGCCCGTGTCTTCTGCAGTTGGGAAGGACCCAGCCAGCTGGTGCCATCCAGCCATAAGAGAGCCATGGAAGGGTCCTCAGCAGCCAAGCACAGAGCTCAAATGCTTCTGCTATGGAAGAAAGGGAGAATCAATCCTTGGGACAACAGTAATGTCCCTCAGAAACAGCACAAGTTCCCCTGCGATAAGCAAACCAAGCAAAAGCATGCCTGTCATCAGTGCAGGCAGGGAAGAACTGTCCTACCTGCGGCTGATCATGTTCCTGTTAGCTGTACAAAGAATGGCTTTTTTTTTTTTAACTTTTTGCTATGTGCAGTGCAGAAGTGACATGTAAAACACAACAGGCTCCCTACCCTGTGAAAGCTCCCTGACCACAAATTCCCCACAGCTGCCAACTCACACCCTCCAAATTTCCACACCAAATTCTTTCCTATATAAGAGTTGTGCTATATTGAAAGAATGTGGGGTGGGGGTGCTTTTCAGGCAAATGGATATGCATTTGTGGCAATAACAGCATGGTGTAGAAAGACATTGCAATTTTATTCATCTGCAAGGAGCCCAGAGAAAGAGACGGAAAGAATGTTCTTGGTTGCTGGCTTCAGCTTCTCCAGATGTGTAAATGAAATCAATAATATAATCAGATACCACATTAGAACCTTAGTGCTTTTTATTAGCTTAAAAATATTTTCAACTAAAATCAATTACATATTTACAGACATACATACATAATTCCTTTCAAAATTGAGTGTCAACACTACACGTTATTAGACTTTAAGATTTACAGAGTAAGCCTAATCAAGAAGGCCATACTTCTCATTAGTTTGCAGCAAAGTCTTCTTAAGAAATGGCAGGCAGGATTAAAACACAGTATTTTATAGATTCATCTA
The DNA here is from genome assembly GCA_004027455.1 of Hydrochoerus hydrochaeris. Classification (NCBI taxonomy): domain Eukaryota; kingdom Metazoa; phylum Chordata; class Mammalia; order Rodentia; family Hydrochaeridae; genus Hydrochoerus; species Hydrochoerus hydrochaeris. Next base: position 37,668 of record PVLA01004626.1, read on the forward strand.
CCTTGGGACGGGAAGGAATTTTAAGTAATCATCTAATTCAACCCCTCCTTAAGACAAAGAATTATTATCCCCTTGTAGGTCAAGCAACCTGAACTACTAATGTAAAATGAAGCAACCAAGGACAGATAGTGCTTCAGGTCCCCAGCTTCTCAGCTACTTCTTTCTCTAGCCAACCAGACCTCAAAGCCGACTCCGTGTGCAATCATTAAGACGCTCATGTGCAAGATAATTTACTAAGAAATTCCATTCCAGGAACCACTGTGCTTATTGAGTGAGATAAATTAAATTTGTGTAATGAAAATACACAACAAACATTGCATTTAGCTTCTTGGCTCCAATTTTAATTAGTGACTCATAGCTCCTACCCCGAGGAAATGTATGATGTAAACATCAATATAAATAAATTGCTGGATCAGCTAAGTGAAATGAATCCAGTTCAGCTCAAACTGCTCATTACATTCACAGCCATATTTCAGAGAGAAGAAGGGAATATAAATAAGCCCAATATAATGACAGAAGGTTGGTGTATTTGCAGGCAGAGCAGCTTGGGTTGAATGGCTTTCAGTGTGATATGCTAGACTAGGGGACAAGTGAAAGGAGATGTGAGCTTCCAACATAAAGTTGATGCATTCTTTGCAAGTGTCCCCTGCCCCCCAATGGCACCTGGCATATCCTGGACAGCAAGGATGGGGAGCTAAAGGAGACACAGCAAGCCCCTCACTGTGGCATGCACCAGTCTCTGAAGAAGTCAGCTCTGGCCAAGTGGGATTCCCTCAGCAGTCAGGAGCCAGGTGGAGGAGAGGCTGCAGGTTTTCTGCTGAGGGCAAGGGTCTTGTTAGAAGCTTCTGCATACTTGATGCTTCCCAGCTAAAACAAACCTCTCAGAAGTGGGTAGTTTTGGGGTTCACACTGTACTCCAAGAAGGTGGAGCAAATGCCACCCGCCAGGTGGAACTGGCCCAGTCACAAGTCAGCCAGGCCCAGCAGCCAGCAAGGAGGACCACAGTGAAGGAGGAAGGTGAACATCACCCTGTGCTTTTGGTTTTCTCCATGCAATATTCTTGTGCAATAGAAATCTAGGGAGGAGCTGGGCGTGGTGGCTCACGCCTGTCATCCCAGCACTTGGGAGGCTGAGGCAGGAGAATCGTTGCGAGTTCAAGACCAGCCTGGGCTACAAAGTGAGTTCGAGGCCAGCCTGAACTGCATAGCAAGACCCTGTCTCAAAAAGACAAAAAGAAAAAGAAAAGAAAAAGAAATCTAGGGACACTGCAGAGCACAGGGCATGGGAGTGCATTCTGGCCAAGCAGGTGGCAGGTGAAGCTAATAGCAAGTGGTTCTGATCAAGTGTGACACTGCCTGCAGGACCTCTTCTCTCGAGGGGCTGGCATCCACCACGTGGCAGGCCGGGTTCTCCATCCTGCGGTAGGACAGCTCCACCCTGAGGCGGGAAGGACACAGGCTGGTTGGCCTTCTTTTCTGCGCCATTCTCCCCACAAAGCTGATTTCTGAGCTATGATATAATCCTTCCTTCTCCCCCTGCTCCCTCTGGCAACAAGCTTTGCCTACGAGACACATTCAATGAGCTTCATCACTAAACAATAATAATGCCCCATGTTTAATAGCCGGCATTTCCCGGACGCCTATAATCTGCCACGTATCACTAGCCTATCCGATTTTTCTCAACTCATTCTCCAAGTAGCCTTAGGAGGGACCCCAGTGCCATTTCACATTTTGTAGAGAAAGCAGGGCAGGCTCAGAGAAGGCAAATGGAAAACTTCTCCCCAGTCTACTTCTGCAGTGATCTCCCCAGAAGCTGCGGGTCCATACACACAGACATTACCTCCCCCAGCCTCTTCTAATTCTTCACCAAAACCTTCATCTCCTCGCACTGCACAGATGGCCAGTGCCCATGGAAGGCAGAAGCGCAGTGGCCTCATAGTTCAAACAGGGGCCAGGGGCTGTGTCACCTGCGTTGCCACCTACTAGCTGGGTGAGCTGGTCACATTCCTTATCCTTTCTGATACCTGCCTCCCTTTGTCACCTGCAGATCAAGAGCTGAGACAGCACCTTCCTTGTGGATGTGCAATAACTTAACTGAACTGATACAAATATATTGCTTATCCTGGTGTCTGCATGGACGGCAAAGTGCTTTGGGATTTTGGTTTGGTTTTGTGGCCCTAGGGACCGAATCCCCAGCCTTTGCATTGAGCTATGATGCCAGCTCTTAGTCAATTTTTTTTTATTTTAAGACACAGTCTTCCTGAAAGTTGTGCAAGCCAGGCTTGAACTTTATGTCTGTCTGCCTCGGACTTCCAAAATGCTAGGAGTACAGGGTGCCTTACCAGGCTAAGCTCAGAGTTCTCATTTTTATTCATTATATTATGACATTACTATATCACAGAAATTCTATTGGCATTTATTTATGCAAACTACTTTGGCTTTAACCTCTAAAACCTGTGCTATCAAGTGAGTCTTACGGGACCTCAAGCCACTTTTCCAAGCTGGTCATTGTAACTTTCTTCCTGCTGTTTTGTTTTGTTTTGTTTTGTTTTTGCAGCACTGGGAGTGGAAGCCAGGGCTTCACACATGCTAAGCAAGCTCTCTTCCAGTGAGACCCACTCAGCCCCAATGGTGTCACCAATTTCTAATTAAAATAAATACAGTCTCTGAAGTCAGGAAGATAATGGCTTCAATCCCAGTTTTACTACTTCACAGTTTTGGAAACTGAGGCAAGTCAACTCTTTAAGCCTTGGTTACACGAACTGATAAACTGTTTTAAAAACAAATGGCTAATGCTGTCCTTGCAATGGTGTGGCAGGGTGCCATGGCGTCATAAGTAACAGTCCTAAGACACAGAGAGCACCTAATCTATAAAGATGACTCTGAGCGTGTCCTCTGGTGCTCACTCTGTGCCCAGCATATCATGATCAGGAAGACTGAAGCAGGAGTGTTTCCTCTCTTGCCTGCATTCACAGATAACACGGCTGTGGCCCTGGGGGTAACAAGCAGACAAGCAGGGACAGCAACAGGACATGTCGCCCTGCACTAGCAAACTGAGACAAGGACACTTCCTCCCCCTTCCCAAAGCCAGGGCTCACCCTGGCTTATAGAGACACCTGACCCCAAGGGACACCTACTTCTGACGAAAGATGCTGTTGGCCTCTAGCTCGGCCTCCTCCCTGGTCTTCTCCAGGCCCCGGCCTTGCAGCCGCTTCGCCCTCTCCTCAGGACTCACAGTGAGCAGCACCACCAGGTTGGGCCTGAGAAGGTCCTGGGGCCACTGGTACACAGGGTCGTGGGCTGGGGGCAGGTGCTGCAGACCCCCGCTCACCTCGGTGGCAATGGCATAGGTGGCCGTGCTGTGCCAGTACCTGGGAAACAAAAGGAGCAGTAAAATCTCTTCTCCAGAAGAAGTCATTACGAAACAATTTAATAGGGAAGATAAACAGCAACGATGAGAGCAGGCTTAGCACAAAGTCCCACAAAGTCCCCTTTCGGTCAACACTGCTCCGCATGGTGAGATTGGACTCCAGCACTGTTTCAGCAGCGCTTTCCTGTTTGTGGAGATAACGGCAGGCAGGGGCGTCACGGATCTGTGTAGCACTTCCTTTGAGCTTACCGCTGGGGTCTTCCCCAGGAAGTCCACTGTTGTAGTCGGGGTTTGCAAGCAAAACAATTTAATGCAGGACACATAATTTATAGCATTATTTTATAATAGTCACCCAAAGGCTCAAACACAGAAAGCACAGGAAATCTTTCCACACACTAAAGACCCCAAAAACTCCAGCCGAGGGCCTGGATCCCACAGCAACGTCCTGCAAGAGCCCAGCTGGGGGCCTAGAGCCCATGCCAATGTCTCCAGCAAGGCTGTTTCATAGATCTGTGCTGGGAAGGCCCAAAGGTCAGGGGTGGAAGCCAGGAAGTCTGTGCCAGTGAAGTGAAAGATCTGTGCCCATAGGTTGAGGGAGCTGTACTGGAGCCAGGAAGCAATGCTCAAAGTAAGGGCCAGAGCTCCCTTGAAAAATACCCCAGGTATCCTCAGCAACAAGGAGGTCCCAAGTCCTCTGATGATAAGAACAGCCAAGTTCTTATTAGGAAGCCAGCAGGACAAACTTCTCCTAGAGACTGAACAGCACACATCTTCCCCTCCCAAAGCCAGGAAGCAGTACAGACCAGAGCTCCCCAAAGTGAACTACAGCTATTCTCAGCGACAACAAGGTCCCAAGTTCCTCTGACAATGAGAATAGCCGAGTTCATGTCAGGAAATAAGCTTGACAAGCTCCTCCAGGAGAACCCACGGCAACAGGAGGACCAGCAACACTGCTCCTTCCTCTCCAGTTCTCTTTCTTATGTTGTTGGCAACAGTCCTCAGGTGGGCCCTCCGCTCCCGGCACCACACTGATTCAGCTCAGCTGGCTGCAAAGTTGACTTCCGGTTGTCAATCTACCACATCCATGGGTAGGGAACTTGGCTAGAAGACCCCTTTGTGGGGTCTCAGGCCCAGGGAAACAGAAGTTCAGGAAAGGAAAATCATAACCGTACACAAAGTCACACCAGCCACTATTCCAAGACACGCAGGGCTCTCCTGCTGCACACGGGAAAAGCTGCAGCCTCCTTGGAAGGAGCAGAAGATGCTTTCAGCCGAGAGCAGAACTGCACTCACACCTTTTCCAGAAAGAGCAACTGACTCGGCCAGCGACTTCCCTCCCAGCAGAATTCCCAGCAAGGAGGGCAGGACCCAAAGTGCTCTCCCTGCCCCTTGTGACCACCGAGTCGCTGCTCACGGTGAGACCTGCCAATCTCCACACGAGAGCCACCATTCGGGGAGTCACATCTTTGTCTCCTCCATCAGCTCCTTGATGAGGAAATGCTTTCTAGTCATGTCTGAAAGCCACATCTGCTGCATAAACAGGACGCAGTAAGGATTCCTTGGGTGTAAGGATCCAACTATTTCCTCTCTTGCTGCAGCCCATTACACTCCCTCCCTGCTCACACCATTACCCAACTCTAATGGACAGCATGCAAAAAATTCAGATCTGATATCAAAGGACTTTTGCTTGTAACAAATACTTATGGTGTAACTATAAACATCCTGATGAGAAAGCTATTTTCATGGGACTACGTTAATTCTCTAAGATCCTAAATTCTGAATAACTCTAGACCTGAACTGCTTTCCACAGCGAAGCAAACACAGTGGTACCTACACAGCAAGCTTGCTGTGGCGTACAAGTCAGAGATTATTTACCTTCTCCCACCCACTGGCTTTGTGAACATAGGGTAAAAGTCTTTTAAGTCAATGTGGTCTCGGATTCCACGTCAGGAAACTGGAAATCATGCAAACTTTGTTTTCATTCCAGTTGTGGGAAAAATAGGTAAATGCTTTTAGAAAAAACACAACTCTCACATTGTCACTATAAGACAATGTCCACTGCTTACTGGACACTGGCTTAACCAATGCTGTGACATTGAAAGGCTGATAACAGCATAAAGACAGTACTGAAAAGGACAGGATGGAAACTTAGCTGTGATCAGGTCATCACAGCCCTTGGGTACCTCCCAATCAGCTCTGAGAACTGCAGGCAACTGCAGGGCCAATCCCCAGGTTCTGCCTGGACCCCTCTAGTGAGTCACTCAGCTGGCTCATGCCTTGCAAACCTGTCCTTTCACCTTCTCTAGTAGATGCACAAAACATGATCAGAAAGTAAGGTGAATGTTTAAATTCTTTTTTAATGCACTACTATAAAAGACCCATTGCCATTGGTTCCACTCCAAGTCCTCCCTCTTCATGTGGAACACACTCATCCCACCATCCTTGCCACTTCCTGCAGCAGCTCTGGAGTTCTCTTTCCTGAGGGTCTTTAGCTGTACTGTCCTGGTTGCTCTGATGTCCTGAGTCCATTCAAAATATCTCCCTTTTATGGTTATTTTGAGTTTAGGAAAAAGCCAGAAGTCACATGGTCCCAGATGCAGTGACTGAGGTGGCCAAGGACACAGCATCATGTTTTCACGAGCTGCCTTTGTGTTGGGTGGCACTCGGCAGCAGCAGTCACTGTGTTTGTGGTCACACCTGGTGAAGACCCTCAGGAAAGAGGCCTCCAGAGCTGCTGCAGAAATTCACAAGGACCATGGGATGAGTGTGTTCCAGGGTGGGGTTAAGGCAATGTGTCTTTTACTATAACACATTTTTTTTAAATTAAACATTCACCGTATATTTCACTCTTTGTATTATATCCCAAGCTCAGTAAATCTACTAGGGTCCGGGTTTTATTTTGCTCAGCACCAAAACTACAAACCACCATCTATATACACTCCGCACTCACTGAACTAAATAAATACTTAGTATGAAGACAGAGACTGCTATCTTAACTTTAAGCCTCCTTTACTGTAGAAAAACCATCAGCAAGAACAGATGTTGAAAGGTTAACAGGATGATTATATTGTCCCCTTACTCACAGTTACTGTCACAAATCACTGTACCCCTCCGACAGGGCATTCTATGCCAAGGGTTTCACTAAAGCCTTTCAACGTGACCCAACCCACCCAGACAACATAGGGTAGCTTTTCCTGTTCCTCTGGCCAGAGGCTACATCTCTTTACAGCACCAAATGGCAGACGGTCCACCGACACAGAGAAGGAAAGCCAGGGCAGAACCAGGGCCTGTTTTCTCTGTCTTTCTCTTGTGGGCAAATCCGCAGTTCCTTTCAAATAATCACACTCTTCAGCCACCAGTTTCAGTGTCCTCTCCCCACTTAGCCTCAGCCCTGCCACCAGGGAAAGCACACTGGTTGGAGTCCAGTGCAATCTGCCAGCATGCATGCAAAGCTTTCATAGTAATGCATTATACAATGCATTATATTTTGGCAGTGACTTGCCATTTTCTGCTCGCTTCTACACATGTCCTCCCATAAAATACGCATCGCACGTCTAGACCGCAGGCAGAGAAGAGATCACCAACATCCCCATTTGAAACCAGAAGGCACAGGGTACAAGTTCCTGGCTCCATTCAGAGTCAAGCACTGAATGTGTCTCAGGGAACCACAGCCTGCTAGGAAAAGCTCAACCCTCCTCCTTAAAATAAAAGTGACTATGTCAAAAACTCACTCTGGAAAGAGGACAACCTGAGCTGCTTCAGAAAGGGGCAAAAAGGAAGTGGCAAAGCTATTTAAAGGGTGCAGGAGGATTCTAAGAGGGATTCACGGCAACCTGTATTTTGCTGTTACAATTTTTTGAAAGTTAAACACCCACCATATGGTTTGATTCCACCTCCTACATGTCCCAGGGGAGTGTAAAAGGAAGTTCGGGACAACACAAAGGGATCCTGACCATACAGGGTCGTTTGAAAAAAGTCAGGTTCAAATAGCACTAATGGAGTGTATTTATTTATAGGCAGGTTAAAAACATCCAAGCTGAGCTGTGCTGACCGCTGTGAGGACGCAAGCTACCAAGGCAGAGTTGAGCACACAGTGAGAAGCGGAGAAGAGTTGGTTTACGGGGCACAAGGTCCTCATTCTCCATCAGGGCAGAGATTCCCTGCATATGTTCACCTGAAACCCCGAGATTCCTTAAGGTGAGCAGAGGTCCTACTTAACTGCAATTGCTTACCTTGGAAAAATTTGTGCAATTGCCACTTGAATGACACAAGAAATGACCCTATGCAGTGCAGCCCTCTGATTTCCTTACCAAGCTCCCTTCTAGCTGCCTCTGGGTGACCAGACTGTGCGGTGCATTATTTTACGCATATTGTACCGAACAGCTTTCTACAACCTGATTTCCCTCAACATGGTGGTTGCATCACTCATACGCGCTGCAGTACTGAGGTGGGAGATCAGGGCTGGGTCAACTGGACAAAGGACAATTTTTATGACTGTGTCACAAATCATAAAAACACTGAGGAAACGCACGGAACACAGGACCCAAGATGACTCCAGGGCCTGTCTCCAGTGCCGTACAGGAGCCAATCAGAATGCAGTATCTTCAATCCCTCATTTGAATTTGGCACTGTTTGCAGGGCCAATTGGAAGATGCTATTCTCAATCCTTCATCTGCATATGGACACACAACCAATCAAGTGTCACCATTCCTGGTCCTTCATTTACATCTGGGGAAGCCAGGTAGGCAGTCTTCCAATAGAGCAGTTTAAATCTGGAGCCAGGGCAAGTGAGCTTTGATAGGACGACTATCTCAGATGCCTTCAGTGCATGAGGGGAAGCCAATCTAAGAATTTTGGATACGGAAGACCCTGTTCCGTTACCCTTGGGGTCACTGTGACCTGTTCACCAGCCCACTCTTGCCCTGGAGAGCTTCCTACATTTCCACCTTCAATAAAGGTACACCCTTGCTTTCTGTCTTCTCTGTGTGTCTTTGTGCAGGACACTAAGCACCTGGAAAGAAGGCCCATGAGACCCCCCCTCCCAGTGACAGAATCGCATTCTATTTCTAAGTACACCAGTGTTCACCTTTCCTGCTGTGGGTGGGCTTCTGGCTCCTCACCGGTGCCCCTGCTATAAACAAAGCTGGAATAAACTTTGGCACATGTTTCCAAGGTGAATGGAAGCAACCTGCCCTTCACTACATGTCCTCACCTTGCTTGGTAAGTGACCATGCCAGCGCCCCCACCAGCCCACAGGAGAGTTCCTGTGAACCCCAGCTGTCTCCAACCCCAGATGTTAGGAATTTCTAATCAGTCCTCTAACCTCACAGAAGCAAAATGCAATCTCACTGCAATTCCTGCCTCCCTTGAGTCATGGTGATTTTGAGCTCAGTTAAAATGGAATCTCACTGTGGTTCTTGTTTCTGCATTCCTGATTCTAACCTCAGAGTGCTTGCTTCCTGCACCCTTTCTACCTCTGGCTGCACTTCAAGCTACTGTATCTCCTAAGTGGCTCAACTGAACTCTTGCAATGGCTCCCCAGTACATTCCCAAAATAATTCCCTCTTGCTGGGGCTTGAGGACCCCATGTTTCTCTTCCCATTCCTCCAGAAAACAGCATCAACTCATGCCGGTCACTCCATAGCCCTGGAATATTTATGCTTCTCTGACATCCTCTCATGGATTCAGTATTACCTTCTCCTGTCATGGTCAGCATGCTCCACAAAAGCAGGACATTGTCCATCATACTAACCACTGATTTCCCCAAACTGAGAAAAGTCTGGCACACATTTGATGCCAAAAAAAAACTTTGTCAAATGAACCCGTGAACGAAGGAGCCACTGAACATACAAATTTGCAAGGCAGACTTGTCATTAATATCCCTAATACAGTACATTATTTTAAGTTTGATCACTTTGGCAAGTTATTCAACTTTTAAAAGATCTATATTTCTTGTGGGTAAATTGCAGATAACTTTTAATATTTACCTACCCAAGTTATTATTTTGGACATTGATGCAATGCTTTAATATTCTCAACAAAATACCTGGTATAGTAATTAATAAAATGCAAGGAATACATAATCAATAAATATCAGATATTCCTATTATTCTCATAATATTGTTTGACTTAATCACAATTGTGCACTTGCATATGTATGTACACACACGCATACACACACAGGCAGGTACATACACTTATATGTTAATCAGAAAATATCTGGATCAAGCATCTTTTTATTTACCTGTCTACAATCACAGGAGACCTGGTGGATTCTTCAGCTATTTCAGAAGCCACAATGTAATTGCCCAGAGAGTAAAAAGCTCTTCTAATGATATTTGGTTCATCATCAAAGATTTTCCTCCAGTGGCCAATGCAAGATGGGGGCGACTGTAAGAGCACCGCCCCAAGCGCCTCTGAAATGGACCGCGTCACTGTGGTCTTCCCTGTGGGTCACACACAAGACAGTGAGCCTACTGCATGCAGCAGTTCGTGTGAACTTCGAAAAATCAAAGAAACGAAGAAACGCTTTCACGCTGCCATTCACAGGAGATGATTAAGTGGCAAAATTCTCAGTAGAAAGCTGCAAACCCAGGGGAACTTAGGATTCTTCTGTTTGGTGTTAGAACATTTGGGGGAAAAAAACTAGGGGTGAAGATTTAACCTGCCCTAGCACACTCTCTGCTAGCTTCTGAGCTCCCAGTTTGCACTTCTTTATCCTCTCACTTTAAGTTTCCAAGACTGCATTATCAGCAGTGCGTCCTATTTTCTCTTGAGCTGTTGTGATGGATCCTAAACCCCAGGGACCATTTCTCCATCCTCTCTGTGGCTATAAATGTAACTAGGCCTGGGTCACGGCATAACTTGAACATTTAAGTGACGGCCACAGGTGGCCTGAAGTTCAAGGCTGTTTCCTCTCTGACCTGATCACTTGGACGCAGCCAGGAAAGCCAATACTGCCATAGCTTGGGCTTCAATCTACCTTGTTGTAACACAAGGGCCCCAGATGGAAATTACCTCTTATGTGACTCGAGAAAGAAGCCTCCCATGTAAAGTTGACAGAGAAAGAAGCACCGGTGTTCCCCAAGACGGGTCTTCTCCTAGTCGTCGCCCCATGGCCTGGAGCAGGGCTTCTCCCTCTTGTGTTCTGCCGTGTTGGATGCTCCGTGAGCACAGGTGTGCTGTGTGCTAACATCTCTTTGACAGTTTTAAAGGTTCTTTCCTTCCGTGTTACGGTTTAGATCTAAAATGTGCCTCCAAAACCTCATGCATTTGGAAAGTGATCAGACGATGGGGCACTGTACTCATCAGTGGGTTCATCCATGGAAAAGTTCATGGCAGAGTGTACTGTTGTGATGTGGGACCCGAGTGGGGGTCACTGGGGTGTGACCTGGTGGGGTGCATTCTTGTCCTCAGTTCCTGCCTTTTCCCTGTGCTTCCTGGCTGCCAAGAATTGAGCAGCAGCCCTCTACCAGAGCCAGCCACCATGTTGTTTCTGTGTTGGAGCCAGCCATGGACTGAACCCTCCAAAGCCATGGACCAAAATGAACCTCTCCATTTTTAAATTGTAGGTGTCAGGTATTTTGTCTCAGCAAAAGAAAAGAAACTAGAATATATTATTTCCTCTTTCTTTTGTCCAAGAGAAGCCCTTTGTACCTTGGTCTAAGAGTGGCCCATGTCATTTCTTTCATTTGGAGCACGTACCACCTCTTATCCCCAGCTCCTCTACCCACTCTTACAGCACACACTCCCTGCCCAGCCTCCTTGTGGAGGCCAGGTCTGGTCCCCTTCCTGTAACCCCACAGAGGAGGTAGCCTCGGCTCTTCCCACCTCAGCCACCTCAGCATACCATAGGCCACACTGACCCCTGCAGCCAACGCCTGCCCAGCCTAGTGCTGCTGCACGGTAGAGACCACCAAGACTCAGCATAAAGCTCTGTTGTACCAGCACCATTCCCACTTCTGCAGCGCATCCGTTAATGTCATTGAATACGGTTACAAAGTTACCGCTCTTACCAGTGGCATCCAGTCCCTCGATGACGATAACCGGGAACTGTCCTTTCTGCAGCTGCTTTGGACACTGATCAACCAGGTTGAGCACCTCCTGGGCTTCCGGAATAAAGGGCGTGCACTAAAACCAGAAGGACTCCCATCAGCAGAAAAGCACTGGAGCTTTTGCAGAAAACATCTCTAACTTGCTCAGTGCTAACAATGCCCAATACAAACTAAGCACTACACAATGTTTTCTCTGTATGGATTCAGAAGTTTTTTGTTGTTATTAGAAGTAACACAAAATTTCATAACAAAATAAGAGTGACAATAGTTACATACTGTGCATCATAATCTTACTCAAAATACACCATGTCCACCAAATGACTCTTACCAAGAAGAAGCCAGCAGATAACAGCACAAAACTTTCTTTTCAAAGAACTAGGAAAGACTAGTATATAAAGGAAACAAAATAGTACATATATTAAAATACTTTTTAAATTATGGGGTAGATAATTTCAATAATTCCTTGAACTTCACCCTACTTGTTTATCATATACACAGATAGATAGAGAGGTAGGTATTTGAGCTGGTCATATACGAGAAATCACATGGTATTTTGACCTCTGTACCTGATTTATTTCACTTAACTTACATCCTTTGCCTATGAACACCTCAAGTATCTCTTCCTTTATTTGATACCAAGTAGCAAAGGCTCAAAAAGGCTGCAGGTATCTGGGTCGCACAACCTGCCTCCCACCCACCACACACAGCTTTCCCTTCTAGGGGGAAGCAGGGTGAGAAGACGCAGTCATCTTGAACCTCAGGCCCTGCCCTCAGAGTTTATCCGGTGTATGGGAAACGAGCTACCTCCTGGGCTTTATTAGTTAGTTTTGTGCTGTATTTATTAATTCATTTGGTTATTGCAGTACGGGGGATTGAGCCAAGGCCCTCTGCACTGCATGACATCCCCAGTCCTCTTTTTTTTTATTTAATGTGTTATTTTATTTTGAGCCAGGTCTCCTTAAGTTACTAAGTGGCTTGGGCTGGACTCCCACTTGCAGTTCTCCTGCCTCAGCCTCCCGGAGTGCTGGGATTATAAACTGGCACCAACACGCCCAGCTGTAGCGAAGGCTTCAGCCACGGCCACCTGCACCCACGCCCGCCTGCTGCTGGCTGCTAGGGTGCTCAGGGCCACGGCAAAGCTAGGGACACCAAGCTGCAACCCAGGCCCGCACTTATGGAGGCGCTGATTCTAAGTCAGGCAGCCCAAGTACTCAAAGGGGGTGGGGGAGCGATCTCTGAGCAGCGGCGGGTGGCACTGTCCTTATTCCCATTTGACAAATGAAGAACTGACAGCCACGTGTGTTGGTACGTGTGGGTCATCCCAGCACTCCGGAGGCTGAGGCAGAAAGACTGCTGTGAGTTCAAGGCCAGCCTGCACCATGCAGCAAGACCCTTTCTTATGAGGCAGAGACAGTCATGCAAACTCGCTCAAGTGGACAGTTAGTTAATTAATGCAAAAGGGCAGATCAGAGCCGCTGGTGCACAGGCTTGTGAAATCTAAGATCTGTGACACAGGTCCAGCCTTTAGGCCATGGCTCTTGCCTAGGGCCAGAAAAAGAAAGGGGGAAAAAAAAAAAACAACTTTTATTTCTTTTCCAAAGCACCTGTGATGAGTCACTGCCTTCATGAATCATCCAAACATCACTTCGAAGCCAGACAAAAGCAGGAAAAGCGGAGGGAGGCATCACGTGCCAGCTGTGGCCAGCCAAGAAGCTGCAATCCCAGTGTCCTAACCCCAGATTCGGGCAGCGTGGGCTCCTCCAGGCTCTCTATCACACCCCTGCCCAGCAGTCTAGGACTCTCCCTGGGTATCTCCCGCTGGCCCTCAATGGTACAGCCGGGCTAGGCCAGATGTTGGGGCGCTCTCTGCGTCAGGCTGGAAGCTCTTCCCAGACCAGAATCTTATAGGACCAAGTGTCTCATTCCGAGCCCGGCATGCCAGATGCTTTCACCGTTCAATTTGGTGCAGGGATAAACAAACTGCCCCAGAATGTTTCTGTGTTTTCTAGGACAGAGTACTGGCTCCAGGGCCTGTGCACTAAGCTGCAGCCCAGCCCCTTATAAATTTGTCTTTTATGTTGAGACAGGGCTTCCTTACCTCACTACACTGCCCACACTGGGTTCCAGTTTGGGATCATCTTGCCTCAGCCTCCCAGAACCCGGAGAGTTCAGTTCCCTCCAAGAATGCTTTTTATGAGCCAGCGCGCCAGAGGGTAGACTGCCCAGTCCCTTCCTGGTCCAGGGAGGGTGGCCCACAAACCATGCTTAAGGAAAAGCGCTCTTACCTCCTCCAGAACAGCCCGGGCCGCATCCCGGTCGGGGAAAACCGCGGAGCTCGGCAGGTCCGGCACCACCGGGTGCAGTGGGGGCGCTGGGACCGGCACCACGCGTGCGCAGCTCACCTGCCGCTGCGCGCCCCCGTGCAGCTCCCAGAGCCGCAGCCACAGCGCGCCGCTCGCGTCCGCCTCGAACTCGCCCAGGTTCGGGCGGGCGGGCTCTGGGCAGTCTCCGAGGACCTGGAGCAGCGCGCTCCGCGTGTCAGGACCCGCGCGGGGGTCGCGCAGCAGGAAGCCGTGCCGGACGCCGGCGGCCGGGTCTCCCGGGCTGTAGCCCAGCAGCCTGTGCAGCTGGCACCGCTGGAAGGGCCCCCCCTTGCGCAGCTGCAGCTGCAGCTGCTGCTGCACGCGCGCCGCCTGCACTCGCGCCCCGCAGCCGCCCCCGGTGACCGCGGGAGCGCACAGCGCGAAGCTGCGCCCGGGGGGCCCCAGCAGCGCGGGCAGGCGCGGGTCCGGGTGCGCGCTCGCAGCCCCCGCGTTCCCCAGAGCGAAGTGGGCCAGGCTGCGGTCCGGGAGCTCCAGCGCGAAGCGGCGCGGCGGGGCCATGGCCGAGGCGCAGGTCCCGCTCCGCCTCCACCGCGGGCCCTGCAGGCGCCTCAGCAGCGGGCGGATCTCCGAGGCCATGGGGGCCCTGCGTCCCCGCCCTCGGCCGCGCGGGGAAACGAAAGTGAAGGCGCGGAAGGCGGCGATCCTGGGTGCGGGGCGCCCTCGCTGCCCCGCCTCCCGCCAGGCCTGCGTGGAAACCAACGCACTCGGCCCGGGCTACGCGGACTCCGCGGGTCTACGGCCCGCAGGGTGCCCCGGGGCGGCGGCCTCCGGCCTGGGCGCCATCCCGGTCTCAGCCGCCGAGGGAGCACAGTGGCGCTCGGGGCTGGGGACCGCCGGTGGCCCTCGCCCCCGCTCCGAACTTCTCTGTGGGCGCCCGGTGCGTGGGCAGGGGTGGGCTGCGGGGGGGTGGGGTGGGCTTTCCGCCCTATCCGTAAACGGCCGGCGCCGGGCCACTCCCCTCCCCCACCAGGCCAGCGGGGCTGCTTTTCCCGCCTCTGCCAGAAGCACTTCCTGGGAATGGTCTTCCCGGGTGTGTCTTCCGCTCATTCAAACTGGCGACTGGTGCACCCGTGGGCATTTGGAAACTACCTTTATACCCCAGTTAAAGTCACCTGCGCCCTGGCAATGACAGCCTTGGCCTCCTCCTAGACCCTGTGTGACCTGTCTCCCTGTTGTCACGATGTGGGAGTACATGCCTGTTGTCCCAGCACTTCTAGCAGGTCGAGGCAGGAAGAGCACAGGTTCAAATCCAGACTGGGCCAGTTAGCAACTTAGCAAGACCCCGGCTCAGGAAACAATACATTAGAAATGGGGTGGGACTGTAGGAAGGCCCTGGGTTCAATGTTCGGTAGCATTCCGTAAATAAATAACAAATAAAATGAAAGGGATTTTCCTGCTGGAGGAGCCCAGTGGCATGAGTGCTTGATTAGCATGTGCGAGGCCCTGGTTTCTACCCCCAGCCACAAATACATAAACAGTAAATACATGAAGCTGTGAACCTCCCAATAAAACATGCACACAAAATCATCTTCAGAGGAAAACCTCAGCTTTGGACTGAGAACAAAGATCACGGAGAATTGAAAGCAATTACATTTTTATGTCTTGGCTTGGGTTCAAGTTTGGGATACATCTTATTCTGAGGGAAAACAATGTCTTAACACGTACGAAATCTTGCACCTGAGGGTTGAGGGAGAAGAAAATAATAAAGACTCTTAAGCAGTTGATAGCACTTTTGAGAACAAAACTGGGTCCAGCCGCCCACCCCTTGCTCTTTCTCTGTGGGTAATTTGGCCTTGGGGACATTAAATGTGGATACTAGTACTTCCTTAACTCCTCTTTAGTCTTTTTTAGTTTTTGTAGTAGCAAGCATTGAACCCAGGGCCTTCATACCGAGCTACATTCCCAGACCATTTCTCATATATTTTATTTTGAAACAGAGTCTCCATAAGTGACCCAGGCTGAGCTGGAACTTGCCTCCTGCCTCAGCCTCCCAGAGCACTGGAATGACAGCCACATCCCACCCTGCTGTGTTTTCCCATAAGCCTTTCTTGGGTCTTCCCTCAGGACATCCCCCACTCCTGACATCTTAATGTATTGTCCCTGCCGTAGCAAAATACCAGGCAGAGCAGCTAAGAGGAGCCGGGAGTGGGCTGCCATCTTCCCTCCGTGTCTCCATGAGGTCCGTCATTTGCACGTCCCCGGGATCTTGCATGCAGCTTCTCCAAGGAGGATGCGAGTTGTGTCCAAGCCCAGGCTGACGTAGCAGTTTAACCCTCACGCCAGGCCTTCATTCTAAGCGTGCTCACATTCAGCGGCTGAAAGGTCCGAGGCACAGGGTAGCCTGCAGCTCCTCAGTTTTCTGGGTTGCTGGCCTCTCCCTCATGCACAGGCATCTTGAGACAGAGGCCCCTGCTCCACCACCTTAGCCACCAGCCTCTCTGTCTCAGTACCTCACCTTGCAGCGGAGCAGGAAACCATTGACCGGCACCTGTCTCTGAGCCTCCCATAGAAAGACAGCTCTGGGCACCATCTGCGAAAGGCAGTCATATCTTTTCTTACACTTTCCTATCCATTTTCTCCCACCTCTCCACTGGGAGGGGATGTGACATTAAAGTGTCACTGTGGTGTCTGGACTCTGACTGATAGGAAATATGTGAAAACATGTGTGGGTGATATTAAAGATGCAATGTCTTTATTCGTAAATCTTGGCCGTATTTTTCAGTGTTGATTTGAAATTCCCAGGACAGAAGGCTCTTGTGGTCTCAGCTGACTGTTTAGATAAACTTTCCCACAGCAGCCTATCCTTACAGCAAGGTATCTGCGAGCTGGGAAGATGCTTCAAAGAGGTGAATGGATGAATGAATACCATAGTTGCATTCTTAAAGAAAGCCATAGTCCTGCATGCTTGTATATTCCTGGGATGTTACAGATTGTATCTAGATGTCCCCCCAAAGCCTCATGCACGTACTCATAGCTGGGGTTTGGGGAGGTGACTGGGTCATGGGTGTGTGATACTGGATTTTACCTGTGTAATAATGGCTTAGTCCACCAATGAGTACAGAGCTGGACATGATGTTGGGAGCTGAAGCCCGGTTGGGAAAAGTGGGTCACTGTGGGCATGGCCTGGAGTGGAATCTATCCCTGCTCTCCATGAAGGCTGCATGCTCCTTGATGCCCTGCCATGGACTGTTTCTACTTTGCAATGCCCTTCTGCCATGCTGAGCCACCCTGCCTGGGAACCAGCTGATTATGGACTGAACTCTTTACAAACTGTGAGCCAAAATAAACCTCTCCACCTTTAACTTGTGGGTGTTAGGTATTTTGTCACAGCAATGAGAAAGTAAGGTGGAGGGAGAAGAATATATACGGAAAGAGAGAATTATATATACATGTATTAATAATGAAATAAAAGAGCTTTGTTTATGAAAAACTGCTGAAGTGGACTGTTTAGGTAGTCTAGTCAAGTTGGAAAAAACAAAAAAAAATCAGAATACTAACAACAGACAAGAAGACAAAACCACCAATTTTATAAAAAGGACCACCAAAAAAGAGAGAATATTACAGTCAATTCTGTGTGAACAGATTGGAACATCACAAGATTAAGTGAGAAAATAGGAATTAAGGAAGTACAATCAAATCCCAGGAAAGAAGTTGGTGAGAACTTTAAAAAGCAGTGAGTGAGTGTATATATATATATATATATATAGGAGCAGATAGGTCCTCTCTTCCATTAGGTCCTCACACAATGATGAATGCATTGTGCTCTTCCTCATGTGTTTCTTTCTCTTTTTGTGAGTTCCCAGTTTGGGAGCATGTGGTATGTTGTGGAGCTGGTTTTCCTGTCAAGAAATTTATTTATTTATTTATTTATTTATTTATTCTTCCAGTGAAGACATTTCTTCCCAAAAGGTCCTTGTACTCATTCTTTGTCTCCCTGGAGCCCAGGGGGCAGGACCGATCCTTGCCCAAACGCTAGAAATAGGATCCCCCTGAAAGCATGTCTCTACTCATGATTACAGACTGTGGTCCACACCAACCTGTCCGGAGACTGTGCACAGGTACCAAGATGGATCCTCAGACCTCACTCGTTCCTGCATCCTGGGGTTTGATTACCACAGCCGGATACATAGTGAGACAGGTGTACATGTCCAGGCCTCCCAGGAGCCCCAGATCATGAGTCTTCAGCATAGTTCCCAGCCAGAAGTCTCACATTCACCCCTGAAGTTTGTTGCAGGAAATAAAGTACTCCTGGCACCACCCAGGAAGGGCAGGGCTGCAATCCCAGACCCACCTCTCCAGTCGGCTTGCCAGGAATTGCTTCCTTGTATCCGAATCCACCCTAGCTGGGAGCATCATGAGAAGTAGTTGTCTCTGAGTAAATCAGCAAGCTTCAGGCTGGTCTTGAGACCTTAAAGCACAGCCCAAATACACACAGCAAAGAACAGAAAAGAAATAAATATTCCAAGAAATGTCCACAGGCATTTTGAAGAACTTTGGCATTCTATTTCACCCATTTTCTCCCTCTCTCTCTCTCCCTCCCTCCCTCTCTCTCTCTGTTTCTCAGAATTAGACACATAATAAGCAAAAAGAAAGCCAAAGAGCTAAAGAAGATGTGTGCAACATGTAAGCAACAAAATGCACAATACGCAGTGAATTCTGACAAAAAGATACAATACAGAAAACCCCATACAAAAATGGGCAGGTGGTTTGAACAGGCATATCACAAAACAATATTTGAGTGGCTCAAAAAGCCATACACAAAGGTGCTTAACCACAGTACTCAGCAGGAAACTGGAAAATCCAAACAAGAATGCGATGTGACCCTATGCACCTGGCTAAGGTGAACCAAAACGGAAAATCAATGACCACAGCAAATAAAAGGTAAAGTTTGAGTGATATTGTTCTTCACTTTTGAAAGTCATTTTGGGTACCGGTGTTGACTGTATTCCACTACGTGGTTTTTGCACATCCAAGAGAAACGCATGAATGTGTGGATCCCAAGTTGTACAAGAAAATTTGTAGCCCCATGGCAGAACATTCCAAATTTCCATCCTCACAGAATGATGAATGCATTGTGCTCTCCTCATACAATGGGGCACTCTACAGCTACGAAAATAGACAAACTATTGTTGAACACATCAAAGTGGATGATATAACATTGAGCCAAAGACACTAGACACAAAAAGATGCACATCGTGTGGTCCTATATATGGACCTTCAGCCGTTCAAACTGAAGCACAGTATTAAAAGGGAGGACAGGGTACCTCCTGGCAGAGGGAAGCTCAGTGCCTGAGGAAGAAACATGGAGGCTTTGAAGTTTTGCTAAAGTTCTGTTTCTTAATTAGAAAGGCAAGGACAGTGCATGTCCCCTCTGTGAAAATTCACCATAACTTTTTTTTTTTTTTTATCAATGGAGCATCTCTCCATGTGTCAGTTACATTGCAAGAAAAGGTTTCCCAGAGAAAGAACAGGGTGGTTGCAACAAGGGAACAGATTCCAGAGTCCACTCCATGGTGCAGAGTCCTTATCAGGGCACATAGAGAGAATCACAGATGCACAGGTGTGTGGGGAAAGGTCTCTGGATCCAGACCTTGGTGACATTTGGCTGTTAGCTGTTTTTGAATTCTTTTAAAGGTGAACAACCATCAAGAGGTAAAGAACAAGTAGGGGCAGCCTTGACCTCAACCCCAGTTTACATCGATGTTGGGGGCATCTTTGTAAGCCATGACTTCAGAGGGACCTTTTCCCCCTGAGGTTGCTTTCTGCTCCCTGAATTCTGGTGGCTTTAAGAAAGACCAGCAGCCTGGGGACAGTCAAGTTACAAAGGGAACTTGGCTGCATCCAATCTGCATTTGTCAGAACCTTCAAGAGGGACAGGAGAGATGCAGGCTGGGAGGGGATCTTGGGAATATGAAGAATCGGATCAACTCGGTGATCAGCAGGCCTAGAAATTTGCTGAGAAGAAAATTCCTTAATCTCAGATCTCTATGAGGCTGAGGCCGAGGATCATAAGTTTGCGCCCATCTAGGCAACTTAGTGACCTAGTGAGACCTTGTTCCAAAATAAAAATAAATCAGTAAACAAAACTATAAAGGGCTGGGGATAGAGCTCAGTGTGAAGGTCCTGGGTTCAATCCACAGTATTGAAAAAATAAAGGAGGAGAAGAACGAGAGGAGGAGGATAAGAAGGGTGGAGAAGAGAAGGAAGAAAAAGAGGAGAAACAAGGGGAGGAAGAGAAAGCAGAAGAGGAGGAAACGATAGAGGAAGAGGAAGAAGAGGAGGAGGGACAGGGAGGAAGAAGGAGAAAAGAAGAAAGCAAGCTCTTTGGACTGAATTCCTCACCAATGGCTGACTGATGCCTGCTCTGTACAGATCCACACATGTAGGGAAGGTCTGCTCCAAGCTCCCCCTGGGGTGGGCTGACTGTGCAGGGAAAGGGAAGTTGGGGGGCGGAATAAGCCTGTGATTGTGGAGCAGCAAAGCAACTGTAACTTTGTGAGCCCTGCAATAGCATAGATTTGGACTCTTCTATTTATACTTTATGTTTGTTAATATTTTTATCTCATAGATAGGAGACTTTTAATAAATGCTTCCAGGAGGGATAAAAGAAAAAGAAAGAAAAGAAAGCATTTCTGAATATCTGGATGAATGGATGAATTAATGATTGATTAAAGGAAGGTAGCCTGGATAGCGTAGGTTTGGCAGGAATAATAAAATAACGTGGTAATAATAATCGGTTATTGAGGAGTCTTGCAAATGTTTACATTTCAATTCATTTCTTACACTCTGGGCTATATCATCATCAGTTGTAAGATAAATTAACACATGAAAAGTATAACATGACGGAGACATACTACATTTCATTTCTTAACTTCTGAGACAGTCTTGCTCTGTAGTTCAGGCTGACCTTGCACACACATTGTAGCCTAGGCTAAGCTTGAATTCACAGCAATTCTCCTGCCTCAGCCTGCAAGGTGGTGGGTTTATGGGCATGCAACACCCTATTTGGCTCCATGTGAGATATTTCTAATACTTGCTATGCCAAGTACTAACCCTCAGTGCCTGATCTTTATCATGTCATTCAATCTTTAAAATATCCCATATGAATTACTGTCCATATTTCCCCCACATATGAGCAAGAATGAATAAGGAAAGAACTTCACCCAGGGTTATGGAACTCCCTTTGATTCCCATAGTGCCAAGGACTTGAACCTATGCATGGCTGTATGCCCGGCAATCATTAAACATACACCTGCAATTTTGCAGAATTCAGTTTCAGTTTCCCAGTGCAGGAACCCATGTAGTTTCTGTTTCCATTCACAAAAACAATAGTCAGTCCTTGCCCTGCACTGCAAGATGTCCATCAGGGACTCTATGGTGCCTCTGTAATCAGAATACTTTTTACTCTTTGCAAAGATTGCAGGAGATGGTTTTGCTGACAAGGAAATGGAGATCCCTCAGCTGCTAAGTCCTGAGTTGGGTCCATGACTCCACAAGTTTGGCCACTACTATTTTCTCTCTCTCTCTCTCTCTCTCTCTCTCTCTCTCTCTCTCTCTCTCTCTCTCTCTCTTTCTCACTCACTCTTTCTGCTCCAGATGCCTGAGGTTAAGCATGCTACCCTCATCCCAACTGAAGAACTGCAGAGGGAAAGTTTCACGTGACAGTTTGCAGTGCTCCCAAGGGTCACAAGCTGCAGCCATGTTTAGCAGTTAGAAAGCAACTTAGCAAAGCACCTGATATTTCCAGGTGAAACTGTGTTTCAGAACTGGGATCCAAATGTAGCAAAATTCAAATATCCACATTTTACCTCCACTGCAATGCACAAGTTACAAGGATTAACTCAAGATGTGCATTCCACTACATCCCTATGCTGTTACTGCCACCTAGAAGGAACCCCCAGCCTCATGGATACCTCAGTCATTATTTATTTTTCAAACCATTCTTTTATTATGTGAATTAAAAAACATTTTTTTGTCATGACCTTGACTATGGTCTTCATGTGGCGCGACAATTCTCTTTTATCTTTTGACTGACATTTCCAAACGCCTTCCACCCCTACCCCTGGATTGCTTTGTACATCCGTGAGTAGAGATGAGATTTCACAGTGTGGCGGGCAGGGCTCCCTGGAAGGGCAGCTGCAGTGTAAGTATTAACACACAGTGTACGAAGGGGTCACAGAGAAGGCTTATGACGGTGCCTGCGGTATCGGGTCTGGAGAAGGTGCAGTGTCTAGCTCACAGCGGAGAGCTTGAGGGCTTTCCAAGGTCAAAGGCCTGGAGTCCCCAGCAGGGTCTGGCATCAATCCATGTCAGAAAGCCAAAGGGGCTGCTCTGGAGACCACAGTCTATGCTGGAAGCCTGAAGGAACTGCAACTAAAGCCCAAAGGTGATGGCCAAGAGCTGGACTCCTCCAAAGAAACATGGAGGGCAGACCGCCCTCTCCTTTCCCTTTTTATTCCCTCTGGGCTTCAACCCTATTGGCTGGTGCCATCCAGGGTGGGTCTTCCACTTTCAGTTTGCGACTTACAAACCAAGGACCCACTGGGCATTTATCAAGTTGACAGCACAGTTAGTGATTCCACAAATATACGTGAGATTGTTTGGTGCCTGTTCTGTGTCTGGCTGACTTCATTCAACACAACACCCTCCAGATCTACCCATGCTGCTGTAAATGACAGGTTCTCCTTTTCTAGGGCTGAATAGTACTCCATCTCACATATGTACTATGTTTTTCTCTCCTATACATCTGTGAAAGAGCAGTTAAGACACTGTCATATCCTGACTAGTGTGAATGCACTCCAGTACACATAGGAGTGCCAGTGTCTCTTCCATGTGCTAATTTCATTTCCTTTGAATACATACCAGGAGTGGGATGGCTGGATCCTATGGTAATTGTGCCTATTTGGCTTTCATAACTAACATTCCCTGAGGGTGATAGTGACTGAGCTGTCACGTAGTTAAACAGCCTGGGCTTCAAAACTTTCTGAATACTAATGTGACACATTGTATAACTTTGTCTCTTGCACAAAGTGACTAGCAATGCTTTAAGACATTACTGTCAGCTATGTGCACAGAGCATATAAGAGCATGGAATATAAACGAATTTCCTGAGTAGACTGTGCAAAGATTCCAAAGTCTGAAAAAAAAAATTCCAAATCTGAAACATCCTTATTAAAAGCCTTTTGGATAAAGGATTCTAAACCTCAGAAGTAAAGGTAGAGAAAGACCTTAATGTCATTACACAGGAATGACTGTTACTCATGCAGATGGACCAGGTGAACCAAAAGCCAAACATGAACAGAGACAGCCTGGCCCTGGTACTGTGCTTTTGGTCTTGGCTGTGTTCCAACTTTCATTTTCTGAGAGAAGAAAATCGAAACTCAGCTGAGCATTTAAGGAAACATGTATTTCCCTTCTCCCTCCCCCTGGGGGCCAAAGAGCCTGGAGGTGTGGCTGGTTTTCCACTGTCATAAAAGGCACACGGAGAGCTCCAGGGTACCAGAGTGGCAGCCATGGGGATGCTGGTACTCACGGCTCTGGCTGGGAAGATGCTGAGTGCGTTCAGGCAGCCACTGGGCTCTCTCTGGGACAGCCTGGCCTCCCTGCTCTGCTGGCTGACAGCAGTGCTCTGGTGGCCAGCAGTGGAAAAGGAGAAGGCACGCCAGCAGGTGGCCAGAGAACCGCAGGGGAGCCCGGAGGCAAAGGGGGAGGACCACACAGTTCCTACCAGTGTCAACTACCACTTCACTCGCCAGTGCAACTACAAGTGCGGGTTCTGCTTCCACACGGCCAAGACGTCCTTTGTTCTGCCCCTGGAGGATGCCAAGAGGGGGCTGCTTTTGCTTAAGGAAGCCGGTGAGTCCCAGTTCCCAAGAGAATTCAGGGTGCTCAGCTGTGCAGGCTGAGAGGCGTCTAGAGAACCAGAGGTGGCTCTGCTCGGGGTGGGGGCAGTCCTAGGGGAAAGGTCAAGGTGGATGCAGGGCAGAGGGGGGCGCCCAGAGGGTCCCAAACCACAGCGTTGATTCTCAGAGCCTCCCCTGCCTCCTGCGGCCCCTGGTCTGTGCCCACGGGGACGTCCTATGCCACCCAGCCTTTGGTGACAGGTGCTACTTTCAGAGTTTATCCAAATCGTGAAGCAAATTGATTTTTCCAGAAACGTTTAGTGAGGAAAGCTAAAAACAAAAATTCTGGAGGAAGAACAGAAACACTGATGCCTTTTAAATTGGATTACGTGTGTATGCGCTTATGAAAAATAGACTTAGAAAATTCAGATATAGTGATGCATGCTTGTAACACCAGCACTCAGAAGGCTGAGGCAGGAGAATTGCTGGGAATTTGAAAGCAGCTTAGGCAATAGAGTGGGACCCTGCCAAAACAAAGAAGCAAACAAAACCTCAGAAATGGTTTTCAAAAAATGGATCAGAGACTTCGTTCTTAAGACTCACTCAGCGTATATATCATCACATTAATGACTTGCAGGAATTGGAAAGACACCTGAGGTGGTACCTCATCCTTGAAGTCTATTCTTCCTTCTGTCCTGTCTTCCTGTCACTCCTAAAATGCCTCTGCAGCTGGCAAGGCAGCGGTGTGGCTGACATTCCTCCCTGCCCTGCTTGACTTCTGCTAGAGAGTAGCAGGGGCGTCCCCAGCTGAGCACACCGGAAGTGCATAGCTTGACAATGTCACAAAGCAG
Organism: Hydrochoerus hydrochaeris; assembly: GCA_004027455.1. Classification (NCBI taxonomy): domain Eukaryota; kingdom Metazoa; phylum Chordata; class Mammalia; order Rodentia; family Hydrochaeridae; genus Hydrochoerus; species Hydrochoerus hydrochaeris. The sequence goes on from PVLA01004626.1 coordinate 62,167, forward strand.
TGTCAGGTGCATCACCACCCCAGGCACGGCTCACACTACACCCCTCTGTGTCCCCGAGATCAGCACTAGCTGGTCTCCTTGCACACCCACGAGTGTGCCCGCATCTCTGTGCTTTCTGTAAAGAGCTCATGCCACACATGCTTCATTGGCACGGGCACCTTGGCAAACCCCTGCTCCCTGCCAGGCTCTCCAGTGAAGATGGCCACTGGGTCATCACTGTGATCCAGCTTCAGTTCTCTGCGCTTCTCTCTGGGGCAGTTGTCCTTTATCCATTGTCTCTGATCTTCCGGGGGAAGCCATGTTTCCAGATGACACTGTCACTTTCTAACTGATCTCATACCTAACTCTCTTGAGAGTCTTAAAAACCAAGGTGGTAAGAATTAACTTCAGCCCCCACCTGAAGCCCACTGTTGCCCTCTGTGTTTTCAACCAGATCGCCCAGGAAGGGGTTACTCTGTTTTCACAAAGCTCCTGATGCCACCCTGTTCCCTCTGGCAGGAGAGGAAATCTCCTGAGCTGAATTTCCAACAGTTTCCAATGATCAGGTGCATCTATTTTAAACTGGGGAAAAGAAGAAGTAGAAGAAGAAGAAGAAGAAGAAGAAGAAGAAGAAGAAGAAGAAGAAGAAGAAGAAGAAGAAGAAGTGGAGGAAGAAGAAGAGGAAGAGGAGGAGGAGGAAGAAGAAGAGGATCTCCAAGTGATTTTCTTTCCACTTAGACTGAATTAAATACATAGTTATTCACATAAAGTATGCTTGACCTTGGAAATTAGAATTAGGGAAGGGGAGGGTAATGAGGGTTTTATTTCATTTTTTATTTTCCATCAAGGAAGCATTTTGTCATTAAAAAGAAAGAGAAGAAAAAAGATGGCATTGGGTGAAGCTTCACGGTAAAGCATTTGCCTAGCATGCACGTAAATACTGTATAACTAAGTAAAATGGTGAAAATAGATTGATGTGAAGTGGGAAACCTTGTTTCACTCCCTCAGGTATGGAGAAGATAAACTTCTCAGGCGGGGAGCCTTTTCTGCAGGACCGAGGAGAGTACCTGGGCCAGCTCGTGAAGTTTTGCAAAGTGGAGCTGGGTCTCCCCAGTGTCAGCATCGTGAGTAACGGCAGCTTGATCCGGGAGAAGTGGTTCAAGGACTACGGTACGTTTCCTAGGGGTGCTTTAGTCACAGTTCTGATACGGTTGGTTCCTGTATTTCCTTTCATCTTGGGCTTTAAGCCAGACCTGGGGAACCGGCAGAAAAGAAACAAATTTTGCTTATTCTAACCTCCTCTAAGCTGTGCGTGGCATTAGGATTGTTGTGACTCTGCCGGGGGATCTGGATAAACAAGTTCAGCCAGCCAGGCAGGGGAGATGTTAGCACTCACAACCACCATCACTCACTTCCAAATCAGCAAGGATTAGGACCTACGGCCCCAGGTCAGCCACTTATGTGAAGAATTCACACATTCTACAGCCATGCAATAGAGTATTTCTGCTAAGACTGGAGAGAACTCGGTCTATATCAGAAGCTTGCAGTGTATGACGTGGCCAATTGGGCCCAAGGAAATCCTTTGTGTCACCAAGATTGAAGGCCAGTGGGTTCTGTGACTACTGAGATCCCTCACTACGGAGACCCACATACATGGAACGTCTGTAGAACAATACTTGGCACTTAGGATTACTGAAAAATGTTTGCTATTAATAAAACCTTTGCTCTCATTTCCTGGAGCTAGTTAGGATCTTACTGTCATAGTACCATTTTCTTGTCTTGCTTTGTGGGGCTCTTCGAGTCTTGAGACTATTTTAAGAGAAGCTACACTTTTCATCTTTGGATGTAAAGAAACAGAGATCTCTGACCAGCTTCTCCCCCCAGGAAGAGGATCTTGCATGTGCACAGAGCACAGGGCTCTGCACGTGGGCAGCCTGTGCACCAGACAGGAAGCAGGAAGGCAGGACTCAGTCTCAGAAGAGGGTGGACCTACAGGGGAGGGGGTAAGCCCGGTATCAGTGCAGGGGAAAAACAGAAAGCCAGTTTGGAGATTCAAAGCCCTTTTAAGAGCCAGTATTGGTGACAGAAAAGGTGTCTAGGAAGCAGGATGAGAAGAGACTTGGTGAGAGGGATTTGGAGAATACACCTAAGCAACATTCATCCCGCAAGCCAGCTCCTCCAGCCCGTCCCTGTCCTGGGAAGGAACCGGTGTGGAGAACAGGGTGTCTTTGTGCCTTTGGAAGTGTGTAAGAAGCCCAGCATCCCTGGTGGGGCACAGTGGGGAAGTGTGAACACTGGGGCACAAGGAGTGCCAGGCCCCCTTGGAGGCGACCAGGTGAGCAGCCAGCCACTTTGGTTGCTTTTTTGTGCTCTATGGAAAGTTACCAGATCTTTCAATTATTAAAGACCCAAACAATATACACATTGTAGTTTTTAAAATCTCCCAATTAAAAATAGTTGCAAATAATCTGAAATAGTTTTAGATGTTCAAGGGACAAACAAAACATCCATGCCTGGGTATCTGGTCCTTCCAACTTAGAAGGGCTGGGTCTGTGTGCTTGGGTGGATAAGGACTGCTGAGTCAGAGGGCGGCCGGTTCTCTGAGCCTCTCTGAGGCTGGGTAGCCACTTAGACCCCTATCACGGTTTTATACGAACAAGACACACAGTGACAGCCACAAGGTATAGGCGAGCTGCAAGGGTATGGCTGGACTCTCTTTGCCCAGGAAGGCTGGTTGGAGTCTTAGGGTCCCAGGCTTTTTCGCAGGGCTGAGCGATTAAGCGCATAATGTTGAGCATACATGAGTCACAGTGGCCTGGACCCCCAACGATACAACCAATGTCAGCATGGATGTTGCTAAGCAATTTCAGCGAGTCATGACTGGTTGAGACAACACGGCCCCTGGCTTCAGGGCTCATGTGTCACCAACCAGAGACAGGTGGAAGTTTGCAGCAGCCATGTAGGCAGGGGCCGGGGCCGGGGAAGATCTCATCCTGGTTCCAGGATCTTTGGGAAAATGCAAGAACTGAGCAAGAAGGCCTGCTCTGTGAGATCTTTCTGTCCAAGCAGAGAGGCCAAGAACGGAGAGGAGACCATTGGAGAATAGAGCAAAATGCTGCCGAATTCAGAGGCTGACTTAGAAATCCTCAGTTGACTTGGAAATCAACCGTAGGAATCTTTGTTGGAACAGAAAGGCTTTTAGGTGTTTCATTTTGAACTGTTGTTTTATTCGGTTGTGATTGGAGACTGTGTGTTCAGTGGTTGACTCCTCCCTGGGTGGTAATCCATTAGGAATTTATTTGAAATCAATTCATGGAACATTTGGAGACGCTTATTTAAGTCTCGGTAATTACCCGACTCTGGCTAAAGTGTGCTAGACCTTTGCTTTATACAAGCAACATAAAATTAGTCCTAGAAGAGGAGCTATAATTATTCTTCCCATACTATTTGAAGATAATCACTTAAAGAGCTTTTGGAACCCTTAACCTCTAGGCTCTGAAAGTGTTTTAACAAAATGGAGCCAACTGTGGGAAGTCACGGCAACAGGGGAAGGAGCAGTTTCACTGCTGCAAAGAGTCAGAGTCCCAGAGACAAAGTGAGGAGTTTGAAGCAGCCGAGGAGACTCAGGGGAACCCAGGAAGCTGGGGGTGAAAACTAACGCGACAGAAATAGGTGGAGAGGAGTCCCAGGGCGAAAAGACACTCAGAATCTGGGCCCGGGGAGGGAGTGGGCATCGGGGCCGGCAACGTGCTCGTACCCTGGCTCCAACCCCTGGCTCTCCTGCCCTCGGTTTCCCCAGCATCTAACCTGCTTGTGCCCGGTATGACACAGACTTCACAAATCCTTAGCTGGTAAATCTAGTGTACAAGACCCGTGGAGGGAAGAGCTAATGAATTCCGCAATAAAGAAAGTAGCAGGGCTCTTGTACGAAGCAATCCTAGGTGTGTGATTGGAAAAGAGAAGTAAATCAATAAATGCACCTAAAAAGAAAAACAATAAACAACTACTCCTAGATATTTCCAGAAACATCCAAGAATATCTGTTTTCTTCAAAATTTACATGAGATTTAAGGTTAGTTGGTTTATTTATTTATGGCACTGGGGACTGAAACCAGAGCCTTCCCACGAGCCATATCTGCAGCTCCCTACTTTTTTTAGGGAGGGAGACAGGGCCTTGTTAATTCTCTAAGTTGTCCAAACTGGGCTCACACATAAGATCCTCATGTCTCAGCCTCCCTGAATGCTGATGTTGTAGACGTGCAATTTCTATTTGAGAATAAATGATGAATCTCATAAGTATGTTCATACATACATATATGCACAAATGTGTATATGTAAATGTCATGTATACACACACATATATTCATACATATAATTTATTTTAAGATAAAATCTTTATAAATTCCCAGGGCTGGATATTCACTTGTGATCCTCCTGTCTCAGCCTCCCACAGTGTTGAGATTACATTCTTGTGTCACTGCAGCTAGCTTGCATTTGAATATATTAATAAGGTTCCCATACCTCCTGGACAGGGTTCTAGAAGGATTAAACCTATCATTTAGCTCCATCATTTTGTTCTGCATATACAGGTTTTTAATGATTATTTGACACAAACATCATGTGAAATTTACATCTCAGCGAGTCTTGTGCATGTGAGAAAAAGTATCATCTTAAAAATTTGAAGCATACATGCAAACAAGCTCTTTTATGATAAAGACAAGTAACTGAGGGGTGGGGCTTGACCCTCACCCATGTAACCTGAGATTCTCATTGTCCTGCAGGTGACTATCTGGACATTCTTGCTATCTCCTGTGACAGCTTCAATGAAGATGTCAATGTCCTCATCGGCCGGGGCCAGGGAAGGAAGAGCCACGTGGAGACACTGCAGAAATTGAATAAGTGGTGTAAGGAATATAAAGTGGCCTTCAAGGTCAACTCTGTGATTAATCGATTCAACGTGGACGAAGACATGAGAGAACACATCAAAGCACTCAACCCTGTGCGCTGGAAGGTAAGTGCGCAGTGTTGTTTTTGCTGGTTTTAACCCAAAAATGCTCTGGAGTGACTTTTTTAGACGAAACTGAGTATAATACTGGTACCAAGAGCTCCACATCACTTCAGCCAGATCTTGGTCTTTCTTTCAGCAGTGTTAGGGTTTCAACAATAGTTTCCCTTGCTCTGTTTTCCTTCCTGAACCCTGGCATTGATTTTCCTCTGGAATATCATGAAGATAAAAAGCAAAGATGTGCTGAGTGCTTGGAGATATTCTAAAGAATCTCTTCCTATAAAACCTAGATTTCTTCTTAAAACTCTTGGTTTATGGATGGGTGGATGGATGGATTGATGGGCATTCTTCATAAATTCTGATGCTGCTGAGTTTTCACCGAATTATTTGAATAGTGTAAAGTCATCTCTTCTCTGTAGCAACATAAAGTCATCTCTCCAAGTTTAATGCTTGGGACTGCTCCTTCTCCCAGCCTGTTATGATTTAGATCCAAAACCTCTCCGCCAAATCTTATGGGTTTAGAGGTGCAGCTTTGGAAGGTAAATGGCTCATGAGGGCAAAGTATTTAGCTGTGAGTAAAAAACAGAATCTAGAGCTCTTGATAAGATACAATAAAAGTCAGGGGAAAAAAAGCAAATTTTGAAAGTACTTTTTTCTTGGTTTGGGGATTACACATGCTTTACTTTGGGGGCTTTTTATAGTCCCTATTCCTTTCAAAGAACATGTATCATTTTACAGTCTGCAAATGTTAGATTATAAACCTAAAGCAGGCCAGGGATTTAGCTCAGCAGCATAAGTACCTGCCTGGCAAGTGTGAGGTCATGAGTTTGATCCCTAGTACAAAAAAAAAAAAAAAAAAGACAAAACAAAACCTAAAGCAAGCATACTCTAACCAGGTTTGGAAATCTATTTCCTAAGAGTATTTATATTCGTCCCTAAATTTCAAGGCTGCCTCTGGGTTCCTAGGGTATCATTTTCAATGGGGGGTGGGGGAGTAGCTTGGCTCTGAAAGCCTTTTTCTCTGAAAAAGACGGAACCTGGACCAAAGAGTCAGGCGAGGAGGACAAGAACGAAGGACCCTGACCCAGAGACACTCTTGCCTTCCAGGTTTTCCAGTGCCTCCTGATTGAGGGTGAGAACTGTGGGGAAGACGCTCTGAGAGAAGCAGAAAGATTCCTTATCAGCGAGGAAGAGTTCCAGGCCTTCCTGGAGCGTCACAAAGAGGTGTCCTGCTTGGTGCCCGAGAGCAACCAGAAGGTAATTTCACTCAGAGTGTGCTGCTTTGTCACGATGGCACCTGTAGGTCACTCCAAAGAGGGCGTCTCTTACTGGAGGGCTGTGCACACTGTCACACTGCCAAGCTAGGGCACTCGGCATGAGAGGTGGTCCAGGCCACCTACCAGCTCCCGGGTCCCCCAGGAGAAGGCTCAGTTCCCCTCTCCCGCGGTGGGGGGAGCAGCAACCCTGAGGCGTGTGAGTATGTTCATAGATGCATGCGCAGTCCTGCTGCACGGTCCGCAGGCAGTTTTCTCTCCAGAGGAGGCGGGTGGATGATCGTACAGTGCGGAGCTCCAGAGGGAGCTGGGAGCGCACGTGCTGATGTCAGCATCGTCACGTGGCAGGCTGGAGTTATCTCTGCGAAGCATGAAAGTTGGATAGAATAGCAAGGCTGCTTGGTTCCTTGGCTGTCCAGTGGACGCAGACTTAGTGCTTCCTAGTAGACTTTACGTACAGGCTAAACAGCCTTGTCCCAGGCAGGTCTACACTGCTTCCAGGTACTCGTAGGTGAAAGCCACTGCTCCCCACATTCTCAAAAGCTAAAGAAAAATAATTCCTTGTCCTCCCTTCCAGAGTGGAGGAACCTCTTGATTAATTCAATATATAGATATTTTGAAATAATTATGGATAAAGTATTTGAATACATAGAAATAAAAAAATAAAGCTGGGTGTGGTGGCACTCCAGAGGCTGAGGCAAGGAGATTGCCACAAATTTGAGGCTAACCTGCGCTACATAATAATTCCAAAGCCAGTCTGAACCATATAATGAAACCCTGTCTCAATAATAAATAAATAACCACATATGTTATCAACTTAAAAGTAGAACATGCTACCCTTATATATTATGCTGAATCGTTAAAGTATTATAGAGTAGAAGTTCTTCAGATCAAAAAGTCTACTAACAGAAAAAACACTTCAGGCTTTGAGTATAAATAGACAATTCCTACACACACACACAAAAATTGTGCATAAACTTCTTTGATATCATCAGCATTCAAATAGAAATTATAATACAAAGCATGAAGTCATATTAAAAAGCAAATTCATAGTGCTAGGAAGAGAACAAATAACTTCAAATTTCCTAGACAAAAACTTGATAATTTATAATAATAATCATTAGATATCTGCACAAGCTAATTCAGGAATTCTACCTTAAAAGGTAGGAACTGTGAGAATCTGAGAAATATTTATGCAAAAGCACATTACTACTGTATTAAGAGAAAATAATGGCAAAATTTGAATACATGGTAGCCTAAAAGCATAGCAGTAACAGGTACATTTGTATGTTCATGGGACGAAATTTTATTCTGACCAAAAAGCAAATGTCAAAGAAAATTAGGGGACCAGAAAAGTTCTCATGATATTAAGTACCAATGAAAATGAGTATGAGAAATTCATCTGAGATTTGCACTGCTGGGCCCCAAATGCCCCTGTAATATTACGATGGTTTTCATGGAAGAACAGAATTAGTAGTCATTTTTATTTACGCTTATAAGTTTTAGGACTTTACAGAGATTAAAATAAGTTCAATTATTCAAAAACATATTTTTAAAAAGAGATTCTCCCATCTGTCACCCAAAAATACGCATATGCGTACCATAATGTGTACCCAGAGGCCAGAATTCCAAGCACGGGAAGTCTCGGCCTCTGCCTCTGATAGCCCGAGCTCTTGCTGATGCTCGGAGTCTGGAAGGTCACACAGAATGGAGCAGGAATGAGAGGTCTCCCCAGGCTTCCAGGGCGACCTTAGAAGAGCAGCAGGTGGGAGCAGGACCCTCCCCCGCATATACGGGCACTGGTCCCCATCTTCATGATGCAGTTAATGTGAGATCAAAGATCCTAGAGCAGGCGTCATACATGTCACCACTTGTAGACAAAACTTTGGCTTATCCGGGTGTTCACAGGGGTTTCCTGGCCTCAGTTTATCTCTCCACTTCACACAAGAGGAGCCTGGGCGCCCATCGGTCTCTTAAGTGATCGCTGACTTGAACGGCACTGGAGCGAACCCAGGAGTTCGGTTTCCTCCCAAGCCCAGGAGCCCCTGCCCAGCGGTGCTGTTGGGGGCTGGTCCAGGCACACACACGGGTCTGGGCTGGGTTCTCAGAGCAGCTCCCAGGGTGCCCTTGCTGCTGTCTCCCCATCTCCCACCCCTATGGCCAGAGAGACAGACCTGGCCTGCCCCACGACTGAGAATCTGATCCAAGCTGAACATTGTACAGGGGGGAAAAATCAAAACAGGAATAATATCTATGAGTGAGGAAAATATGAAATTCAATTTTCAGTGCTCATTCCCTTACATACTTTTGGCAGTGACTTTTGGGCCCCAGCGTGGAGTTTATTTGCTGAGACAGAGGTTCTGAGGGTTCTACAGCAGGATGAATTTACTAACTGGCCTTCTATGGAAGAGGATTTTGCCTATCTGTGCCTATAGGAGTAGATGGGGAAGTTATTCCTACAGCTGCTGGATGCATAATGGTTTTTAAGATGTGAGAGAGTGGAATCAGAATTCTCAGGGAAATCCACCTTTCAGGTGCCAGGTCACAGCAGTCAAGGGAGTTCTGGGTCGTGCCCTGGAAAAAGGGAAATCTACTGGGTGGTAGTGACAGTCACAGGCCACACTGGTGACAGCGGGAGGGAACACAGAATTGGCCTGGGATGTCCTTGTCAGACACACCTTCCTGGTCACCGTTCTCTCTGGAGCCTTTCAGCATGAATAGAAAAACACAAACATCGGACAGTAGCCAGCTGGGCCCCATGGAGGCCTGTGTTTGAAACTAAATCTGAATCCGATGTTTTCCTTTGCAGATGAAAGACTCCTATCTCATCCTGGATGAATATGTGAGTATTTCTCTGCCCACAAAACAATCCCTGGGAAAACTAAGTCAGTAGCAAGACCAGAGCTGGGCTAAAACGGACACAACCATTTGTCCTGCTTGGAGGGATTTCATGGCTCGGCTGACAGAGGGTTTTTTTTTTGTTTTTTAGTTTTTAGTTTTTAATACAGTGAAGTCCTGTTGAGCCAGGGTCAGGTCCTGAGCTTGGCATTTCTGCAAATTGTAGCCTGAGCCAAGGCTCTAGTTAGCAGTAGTTCCCTACCCCTGTCCCGCCCCCCCATGTTTTCCCACATGACCAATTATTGTGGGTTTCACTGGGGACCCAATACTATGGCAGAGTTCTCCGTCCTGCAGTTTGAGGCTGGAGGTTCTCTGGAGACGGATGATGTCACGTCTCGGTCACAGAATCCTTGGGGGTCCCAGGTCTCAGTGGCTCTTGGTCACCTGCTGGAATAGCTCTAGATAGTGACCCGGGGAGCCTTGTGGTCCATCTCCACAGGCAGCTACTGTGTCTCCACCCTCAGCGTCTTAACGGAAAGGGAAAACCCCACCCTTCTCAGCGTTGGAATGGAAACAACAGGGCAACAAAACACTTCCCATGTTTAAACTAGTTTTTTTCTTTTTGCTTTTGTTTGGTTGTTATTGTTCTAAATTTAGAACCCCTAGCAGCATTTCTGGAAGAGGACAAATAATTCCTTTCAAAGACATGTTTTTTAAAGAAATAAGCCCCAGTGAGAACCATGAGAACAATACTGAGATTGGATTTTTTTTGATAAATGTTTATTATAATTTTTTATTTTGTTATTGCTGAGTTAATCAATGATGCTTGAAAGTAATTTCATTTATTGTCCATGTGAGCTTTCTGAGAGAGTATAAAGAGAAAAATGATAATATAAATGTTTGGGTTATTAGTAGGAGTCCCAAGTATGGGGAAAACCATTTATTTCTGGTGTGCAGGCTACAGTGGCCGCCTAGGGATTTTGACCCATGTTCTTCCACAAACTCATTGGCCTCAACATACAATAGTTGGAAAAAACATAATTGAACCAAATTTGCCTCTGCTAATTTAATAACTTCTCGGTTCAACATATTTTACTGGATCTCCTACAAAATGCTGGGTGTGGGTGATAAGGACTGGGAAGACCTCATTTCTGGTGACAAGGAAGAAAAAGCCAGGACACAATAAATAAAAACGAACACTGGGTAAGGAGGAAGACACTGGGCAAGAACAGGACACGGTCACGCGAGCAGTTAGGTGCCTGCCTCAGCAGTCCATTTCTTCCTCTTGTTTCTCCCTTTCTCAAAGAAAGCCTTTATTAGGATTTAGACTCAGACCTACATGCGATCCACATTTTAGAAAAAAATCTACTTGTAATTTGCCATTGCCACAGTACCATTCCAAGATTTTGTGCTTTTGTACTGCACCTCCTCAACATAAAATTTCAAAACAAAATTCAGAGGCCAGCATCTTGGGGAAGTGTGTCCCTCTGATGGGGTCCAGGGGCTAGATGACATCCACACCTTTCCAACAGCCTCCCCTGGGTCCAGGAGGGGTTGAGTTGGGAGCGTGGAGCCCCAGCTGCCCCGAGTTTAGCCACGAGTCTCCATCACACTCTGAAATGTGATCAGAGTATAGAAAATTGTTTTGGGTCGACGGAGGTGCCCACAGGACAAAGGAAATGAACACATACCCGTTTCTGACTTGATTTTCCTAGATGCGCTTCCTGAACTGCAGACAAGGGCGGAAAGAACCTTCCAAGTCCATCCTGGATGTTGGTGTGGAGCAGGCGATTAAGTTCAGTGGTTTTGATGAGAAGATGTTTCTCAAGCGGGGGGGAAAGTACGTGTGGAGCAAGGAAGACATGAAGCTGGACTGGTGACCCCAACAGTGGGAGAAGATGCCCACCTCCTGCCCACAGATGGTGTGCTTGGATCTGTCCCTGCTGGAGTCCAGATGCCCGAGGCTGGGATGGCCCTGCCCCTTGACAGCCTTGGGAGCCCACGGCCGGGAGGACTGCCCAGAGGACTGCCGGGAGGAGTGCAGACTGCACCTGGGGCTTATTCTGACAGAGCCACTGTGCCATGTGACATTGTCAGTGAATTCCAAATCCTTTAAATAGAATGCAGTCTGGGTCCATGTGATAAACAACAATCCCTTCTTTTGTGGCTGGAAGAAAAATTCTGCCAGAGACTCACATAATCAAAATCTTCTTGTGGTGAAACCAAAATGTGTAATTTACTTAGGTAACTTACACACTGTCTCACTCCTGGAAAAGAGTCATATCCTGTAATTATTTCAAAAAAGCAAAATCATTGATTTTATTTTTTTTGTTTGACAAAGCAGATTCATTTAACTCATCTGCAATTCCGGTGCCCGGCAGAAGAGGGCGCGTAGATGTATGGTTTCATTCTTTTGTTCCAAAAATTCTGCTTCATAATCTGTTTTCAGGACTCCTTGATGTTTGAATTGCTGAGTTGTGATTTTTTTTCCCCCCTTGGAAGCAACATCCCTACCTCAAGTTTTAAGGCTTTATAGCTCAATTTACCTATGTGTGGGCGTTGTATTTAAACTAGGATAGATTATCCTGTATTTTCTACTTTATGGACTTTTTAAAGAGAACAGTGACTCAGAAAGTCCCTCCGCCCCATGGATCTTAACAGGGCCTGAGCAAACTGGTCATAAAACAAAGTGTTCAGTTCACCAAAGGTGTTGCATGGTGTATAGCAGGTGCTCACCCAGTATGATCAGAAATCAAATCCGAATCTGGGGCCCCAGTCTTTTCTAGTTGGAGGAAACTATTTTTCTTTCCCCTATGGCACACATAATGCAAGACAAAGCAAACTTGCACCTGAGAAAGAACCTACTTTAGCACATTTTCTAGCTGTGTGTTTTTACTACAGTATTGTTTTATGCAATGTCATGATTTGCAACAGTTTTGCGATTAACACATTTGGGTGCCCTTCTTTCTGCCAAGGAAGAGTAGGAACTATCATAGGAAAACCCAGGCTTGGCTTACACAGTGTTTTGAGGATTTTTTTTTCTTTCTACTTTAAATACAAGTGTTAGTTTTGTGAAAATGCTCTGTTTCTTGGGAAAATGAAGAAAAATATAATGCTTATATTGTGTGTTAAGGGCAAGTGTTTTCAATGATTGCTTTAAGTTTGGATGGTGACACTATGAATGGAACTTCATCTGAAGAAGCCCAGGCCAAAAAGTTACAAATAGTAGGCTACTGGCCTTGAAAGGCTCATTATTGCTGTTCTTTAGTGATATATAATAAGACGTTTGCCTCTTTTCTTTCAAGTTTGAATTTTAGTGAGTTTATTTGGCTGAATTATCTAATAAAAAAGGCTCAGGTTTATTTTTACTGGCAACTAGAGTCTAATTGTTGCATAGATTAAAATTGCAGTCAGTGAGGCATGGTGTTGTATGCCTACAATCCCAGCATTTCTGGGAGGCTGAGGCAGGAGGATCATGAGGCAGAGCCCAGCCTACACAACTTAGTGACTTTGATTCTGGCTTGATATCAATTAATTAATTAATTAAAGGGCTGAGGATGTTGCTCAACTTGAAAGCCATGAAGTAAAAAAAAAAAAAAGAAAAGAAAAGAGAGTAATGAGAAGAAACCCAATCTACTAGAGAGGCAGTAAAGTTTCTTTCATCAATAAGGTATCCCACATCTACCCTCCTGCTGAAGGGACTCGTCTAATGAGTGGTGGTTATGGAGATGGTCACGCTGTGGGGTTTGGAAGCCCTGTGTGTGTAGCGAGATCGTCGTCTGGGCTGGTGCCTGTATTTCTGTACCTGGTGCTCTCACACTTTGATCTAATGTGCTGCAGTGTATTAAAGTACTTCATTCAGTGCTGTGTCTCTTTGTGTCTTGATGTTCCGCGGTCTCTCTTTGGTGACTGTCTATGGTGACTATCTTTTACCAGCCGTAGGGCCCGAGTCCATTACTCTTTAACTATGGGCAGAGCTACTGCGTCCATCTTCCCGCTTCCCCAGGAACCCCCCCCCCCCCCGCAGCAAGAAGGAGGTGAGATGACGGAAACACTCTTCCTAGGCCTCAGACGAAAGCCAGTGGTTTGGGGACCCGACACCCTCAGGTCCAATGCTCTCAGAAGAGTCCACTCCCACCGCCGGGCATGAGAAGGACACCGCAGTCGGGCCCACAGCCACCTGGGTGGTGATGCCACTGCTCAGGTGTGATGGGGCAGTGTCCAAAGCCGGGAAGAGACAAGGTATCTGGTCAACCAGGAAGCCAAGAAAGTAAAGGGAAAGGGGAACAGGGAGACAGGACCCCCTCCCCAGCCACGCCCCATCTTCCGGCATCACATTTAGCTGGAAACTCAGCAGTGGGTGGATCCGCAGATGAGCCTCATGCCCCATGATCCAACTGCTTCCCCAAATCCCTGCTTACAAGAGTGTGAGGCTCAGAAGGGTGGGGGGCACACAGCAGCTCAACCACGGTTCTGGGGCCGGCGGGCAGCCCGAAGGGAGCATGCAGGCCGCCAGGCTGCACCAGCCTGCTCTTCAACAAGGCTCTGGACCCACTTCCTGGCAGACTCTCTACGGGGCACTCATGGGCCAGGGCCCGTACAGAGGTGTGTGTGGTCGGAGTCGTGTGTCGGAGCGGGCTCAGGGGACTGTCACACGTCTCAGGACCAGCGCACACTGGGGAGGAGCCCAAAGGATGGCGGCTCCTTGGCTCTGTGAGCTGAGGGTCAGCAGCTGCGATGGAGGCTGAGGTCCGCTGAGCCGGTGGGTGGCAGCGACTCATGGATGGGGTCGAGGACAACAAGAGATCAGCTTGTGGGGGGACAAGCTCCGTACCCCCTTTCAGTGCTGTGTGACAGCAGACACTGTCGCTCTGGCTTCAGACCTGTGTTCAGTCCAGGGTGCTATCTCTCTGCAGCCTGCCTGCTTTCCCACCCGCACTGACTTTCTTTCTTTTTTCTTCTTTTAGTTGAGAAAACAGCTTTATTACTGAGATGGGAGTGACTACACACCAGGTTCAGCACCCAGGGGAAAATCCTGTTCTTGTTATTCTCCAAGACTAGGACTCCATTCATATGCACCCTGCACTCCTGAGACCCCTCACTTCCTCAAACACCTCCCATGGCGCGCATCTCTAGGGTGTGCTGGTTACACGCACTGTGGGGTACGGGTGGGGCGCAGCTTAACTCCTTTCCTTCCCCTTCCCTTCCCTGCCTCCCCCTTAAGATCCCCGTTCCATTTATCAACCGTCTGTCTCCCTCATTCCATCATCTGTCTTTCTGTGTTCTGCACGGGGAGGCTCCTGGGCTTCACAGAGAGACCTGGCGCAGGGCAGGGCAGAGTCAAAAGCCTCCTTAAGGTCTCAACTGTCCCACCCATCGTGCCCCAGGCATGAGGATTTACACAGGGAGTTCAAGGCCAGCCTGAAATGCAGAGTGAGACCTTGTCTCAAAACAAAACAAAACGGGGGCCGGGGTTTAGCTCAGCGGCATAAGCGCCTGCCTGACAAGCGCGAGGTCGTGAGTTCAATTCCCAGTTCAAAAAAAAAAAAAGACAATAAACGTTCAAGTGTGAAACAAATTATTACAGGGAAAAGTCACATTGCCGCGAGTTCCTCAAAATCCTCCCCCTGGCTTTGCACACAGGCGCCCCGTAGTCCCGGTCGCTTCCTGCAGCAGGTCTGGAGCCCTCGGTCCTGAGCGTCTTTAGCTGCTCTGTCCTGGCTGCCTCCAGGTCCTGAACGGACTCCGAGAGTCTCCTTTCACGGTCATCGTGACTTTTCAGGCCGAGGACACCGCGTCGCTCTGGGAGGCTCAGCGGGGCTACCGTTGCTGTCTGGTCCGCCGACACCGTGTTTGCGGTCTGGAGTTGGAGTCACGGTCAGCTTTTTGGGGGTTCTTAGGACCTCGCTCAATCCCAGGACCTCAGGCCGCCTGGCCGGGCTCCGCCAGCAGGGGGCGCCGGCGAGCAGCCCGACCCTTCGCCTCGCGCCCGCGCCCCGCGCGCGCCGCCGCCGCCGCCGCCGCCGCCGCCGCCGCCGCCGCTCCCCGCGCGGGCAGCTGGGGCGCAGGGCGGGGACGGAGGCAACGGGCGGACGGCGGGCGGCGGCATCCGCGGCCGGCGCGGGGCGCGCAGGGACCAGGTAGGTGACGCGCGCGTCCCCTTTGCGTCGGTATCGGCGGAGCGGGCCTCGCTCCGGGGCGGCGCCCGAGAATGGGGACCCCCACCCCCACCACGACCCCAGCCCGCCCGGCCTCCCGTCCGCTGCCCCCGGTGGCTCGGGGTGGCGCGCGCCTCCCGCGCCTCTTTGGGGACCTGGCGCGCGGGGCTGCGGCGCTGCCCCCCGGAGCTCCGGCCCGGCCGCCATGTGCTCCGCGCAGGCCCGGGTGGGCTCGGCGGGCGGCGGGGACCGGGCAGCCCCCCCCCGCGCGCCCCCGCGAGCCCCGGAGCCCCCGTGCGCCCCGCGCCGTGGCTCCCCGCGGCCCAGAGGCTCCTGGCGTGGGGGAGGGGCGGCCGCCTCAGCCGCGGGGCTCCCGGCAAGGCGTCTCCAAAAGTTTGGTCTGTGTCTTTGCTTTGGAAAGAATAATAGGAGATGCACGCTGAACAGTGGCTTTGTGCAAGGTCAGAGGCTGGGTGAGGCAGGAGACCAGAGCCCGGGGCCCTCCTTGGGGAAGGGGCCCGGCCCCCCTCTAGAAGGAGTTCCTGCATGCATCTTGCATTGCAGGAGTTCAGGAGCGGGGAAGGTTTTCCGGGAGTGGGGCCTGATAGAGAGGGTAGGACTGGTCCCGGCGAATTGGGCCAGAAGAGAGTTTAGGCAGGAGATTTTTGCAGGACTGGGGATTGAACCCAGGGCCTTCTCGATAAGCATCTGCAACCCATTTTATTTTTTATTTTGATTTTGAGACAAGATCTGGCTAAGTGGGTACATAGTTTCAGGCCGGATTTGAAGTTATGATTCCCTGACTCGGCCTCCAAGCACTGGGATTCTAGACATATACAACACACCCAGTGAGACATGTGCGCTTGTAAACAAAGCACAGGTCTAGGGAAGGTAGTGTGGGGGGCCAGGGCAGGAAGGGGAAGAGTCAGGAGGCCCGTTTTGTGGAGGAGACACTTAAGGCAGCGCCGTCTCAGGTGTGTGCCCCGTGGTGATCCTCCCCGTGGCTTTGAAGAACGATTTGCTGAGCCTGGCTTCTCCCATGCCAGAGCCGCTGGGCTCCTCTGGCACCTTCCTCGGTTTTGTTTTTATTTTTGAGTGCAAAGGAGCCGGGCGTGGTGGCTCACACCTGTAATCCCAGCACTCGGGAGGTTGAGACAGGAGGATCGCTGTGAGTTCGAGATCAGCCTGGGCTACAAAGTGAGCTCAAGGCCAGCCTGAACTGCATAGCGAGACCCTGTCTCAAAAAAACAGACAGACAGAAAGAGTGCAAAGGAAACAGGGTTTGAAAAGTCAGCCTGGGATGAAGCCTGAATCTGGAATTCCAGGCCACGTCCTCAGGCTGGGCTCTGGCAGTGGGAGCCCTGGTTGGCTCAGGAGGAGGAGAGGGGTTGGCTGAGCGCAGCAGCCTGGTGATAAAGTGAGGAGGGGAGGGAGAGGCCCAGGGCACTGTGGGCTTTCCAGTTGGGCCCCACCCACCCTCCACCAGCCTGTCCCTGCCCAGGGCTCCACGTGGCTGAGGATGAGAGATCCTGGAGGGGTCCAGTGGGTAGACGGTTTCCAGATATCATACAGCTTGGTCCTGGGGCTTCTGTCTGTGAAGATGCCCTAATTCCAAGGTCAGCACCCCTCTAGGAGAATTGCTGAAGGGCTCCGTCTGGTCCACGCGTCCACTGAGGGCTCTGGAGGCCCTCGGGTTGCTGCCTTCTGAGCCTTATCTGCAGTTGCTTCTTGGGCTGCAGACCGTGGGGAGGTCACTGTGGTTGTGGGCTTTGAAAGGACCTCACGGCTAGGCATGGTGTTGCATGCCTGTCCTCCCAGCACTCTGGGAGGCTGAGGCAGGAGGATTGAAAGTTGGGACCCAGACCCAACTCAACAGTCTTAAAATTAAAAATGAAAATAAATGGGGGAAGGAGGGGAGCTGAAGATGTAGCTCAGTGTGAAGGCCCTGGTTGAATCCTCAGGGCAGAAAAGAAAGAAGAGAGGGAGGAGAGGGGAGGGGAGCCCTCACACACTCCGTCCTGGAACCAAGGGTCAGGTGACACCAGCTGCACGGGACGTGGTTGCCCAGTCTCTGCTGTCCAGCTCTGTTCTGGACTCTTTTCTCTTCTGCTGATGCTGCAGTGCAGTGGGGTGTGTTTTGTCCCCTGCGCCCAGTGGGCTGTGGCCACCTGGGGATATTAAGCCTCAGTCCCTGCCAGGACATCAGACATCTTCCCTGTCATCCTGGCTGTGAGAAAGCGCTGTTCTGATGTCTTTGGGTCCTTGGTTGCCTTGAGACCCATGAACTCAGTTAAGGACCCTTTCCTCTAAGGCTGGAGAGTCATTTGAGGTGACATTGAGGGACCAGCTCCTTGCTCCTCTACTTCCACGATGGTAACCATGGATACTGTTATGGTTTGAGTCCGAATGTTCCCCTAAAGCCTTGTGTAGTCATGGATGCGAGCTTGTAGAGTTTGTGAATAACTCATGCTGGGATTATGGGTGTGAGTGCTATACTCAAGTGGGTGTGGCCCACGTACAGTACAAGGGACAGAATGAGCCTTCTCTCCGTGATCCTCCCTTTTGCTCTTGTTGCTTTTACTCTTTTCCACCACCATGAACAGTGGCATTTGCCACGAGCCACTCTGCCTTGAAGCCGGTTGATGATGGACTGAAACCTCCACAAACTGTGAGCTAAATAAGCCTTTCCTTCTCTAATTTTGGGTTTTGGGTATTTTGTCTCAGCAAGGAGAGAAAAGTAACCAAGGCATCTACTTTCCTTTAATTGGAGAAATTAAAAGGCAGCCACTTCTGCACAGCACTAGATGCACAAGCCTCTCCTGCGCAGCTCCCTGACCTTGAGCGACCTCATTTCTCTGGGCAGCACAGTTCCTTGAGAGTCACCCTGAGCTGTTGCCCTTCACATTTCTCTGGATCCAGGTGTAAGGATATGCTGCTGCCAGGGTGGTTTTCTGAAGAATCAGTACGGCAGGAGAACTTACCTGATGCAACCATTTGTAAGCACTTTTGCAAGAAAACAGACTTTTGACTCCATCTTTTACCTTCTTCCAAGGCAGTATGTTGAGAAGTGAGCCTTTTGTGGAGGGGTGACCTTGGGCTCTGTACTGCTGTACTTTCCTCTCTGGTACTATCCCCCTCCTCTGCTGACCACCATGAACTAACCAGCTTTGCTCCCCCATGCCCTACCGCTGTGATATTCCTGCCTTGGAGCAGCCAGCTATGGACTGAATCCTCTGAAACCATGAGCCAACTGGGGTGCGCTTGAGTCTCCATGTCTCTTCTTGTTGTGAATCTAAAACCTGGATTAGAATGCACTTCCTGGCCATTGCACAGAACTGGGAGGTGGATGGACTTCCAGGAAGTGAGTGTACAAGCCGCTGCTGAACACAAAAAAATCCCAGTTCCCGGAGTGCCTGGAGAAGCACGTCAGCTGGGATTCGATCATCTGCTACGTGCTTAACCCTGGATTTGGAGGAGACAGAAGTTAATAGTCATTAAGCATTCATTGGCCATGTGCCAAACCTGAGCTCTAGTTTTTGGCATGGAATATGGATATGAGGAGACAGGTTAGGCATAGGGCAGAGATGCTGGCCAGCGTCTCACGTGTGTGCAACATCCAAGCCTGGCTTTAAACTCAGAGGCCTGCTGAAGTGATTTATTGCATGACCTCAAAGAGGTTAGAGTCTTGTGAAGGAGTCATTAAGGGACTGTGTTTTAGCCGTGGGTCAGGGCAGCAGTGGAGGTGAACAGAGAAAGGTGCAGCCCAGGGGTACATAAATAATTGGCTTTGACATTGGGGGGTCTGCACGCTGGGACTTGCAGGGTGAGTCTGAGTAAGCCAGGCAAGTCTGAGTAAGCCAGGCAAACTAGAAGGTCAGGGCTAAATTCAGGGCCTGAGAGCAGCAAGAAACAATCTGGGGTAGACCAGAAACTGAGGTAACACAGAGACTGAGCTTACCTGGCTAGTGTGACAGTGACATGTTCTGGGGTGACCGCCTGTCCCTGGAGCTCTGCAGGCCACGCTTCCCTCTGTAGTACAGTTGCTTTTGCCTTTTCTGTCTTGTGTGAGTGCCCATGAATGCATTTTTATTTTCATCATTTTGGGAGAACATCTTACAGATGTTTCCTCCCTTTCCCCATCCTTGCTTCTTGGTTCTGTTTGTGGAGGAATGAGTGCAGGAAAAGATCAGAGCAATTACAGGTAGCAGCAACCCATTTTCCTATTCAGAGTGGCTGAGAAAGCTGGGGGGCTTCTCAGGTGTGCAGTGGCTGCTGCCCAGGATTAGGAAACCCCAAACTGGAAGTCACATACCTGTGACACAGTTGTGACCTTAAGTTTAAATGTCAGCTACATTGGCTTGGGATCCACTCAAGGGATTTGCCAAACACATTTCTGGGTATTTCTCGGTGGTCATGGAGGAGTGACCTTGGGGTCTGTATCTGGTCGCCGCCCCTTCCTTTCTGGTGCTGTCCCCCTGCTCTGCTCCCTGGCCACCATGAACTAAGTGACTTTGCTTCCCCATGCCCTTCTGCCATGATGCTCCTGCCTTGGAGCAGCTGACCATGGATTGAATCTCCTGAAACCGTAAGTCCCAATGAACCTCTCCTCCTTTAAGATATGAATTTTGGATATTCGCTGCAGTAGTGGGAAAGTGACTGACACAGCCTGTTTTCCTCACAGCTGTAGAATCACCAGCATGGAGGACTGCTGAGACCCACCCCCACCCCCATCATGCTGGTGTTTTGCAGATGAGAAACAGAGGCCCCCAGGGAGGAAGGCACAAGGCTGTAGATGGGCTCCAGCTGCCCCCCCCCCCCCCGCTAGGGCTCATGTGCTTCTTCCTGTTCTCAGATGCAAGGACTGTTCTCTACCAGGTGCCCCCATAGCAGCCTTTTACCCAGAACCTCTAATTGCACGTATCTATCTAATTTTAGTGATTTATGTAACTCCTGTTTTCTTTACTAAATTAGGAGCTCCCCAAAGGTAGGAACTTACTCGTCATCACGTTCTCTCTGCACACCCGTTCCTTCTGTTCACCGAGGTGCCTCTGAGTGAACTGTTGTTAAGTGATTGAATATGTAGTTGCGGTGGGGGTGGGGTGGAACATGTGGCTGGAGCAGGTTGTCACTGAAGAGGTAAATTCCGAGTGGCAATTCTGTGCTTCAGCAGGATGGGAGTCCCTTAGGCCATGAAGTTTTTCTCTCTGAAAAGTCAGGTCACTGAAGAACCATGGAGCATCAGGTGGGCACCTAGGCTTGTTGTGAGAGTGACAGTGACCCAGGGCTGCCCTGGTGGCCCATAATGTGGAGTGGAGTCCTGTGGTGCACCACTGCTGTGTAGACGCCAGGTGGTCCCTTCTGGCCTTCTGTGGCCTGGGAGCTGCAGCCTGAGAGGTGTGTGTGGGGGGGTGCAGGCCTCACCAGGGATGGCCAGCGCCTAGCAGAGGGGCCGTGTGTGTGTGTGTGTGTGTGTGTGTGTGTGTGTGTGTGAGAGTGACATGGCGCCAGCACTGTGGCAGGGAGTTCCGGCCCGCAGTGGGGTGGGGTGGGGGGCTGGGCTCCGGAGAGGCGGAAGACAGGAGACCGAGGGGGATGTTCAGCCTGACCTGAGCGGGGCGTTTGGTCTTGAGGATGCTCCGGGGAGTTGGAGCTGGCCCGTGAACCCCAGCAGTGGCAGGCACGGGGCATGGGCCTCTGATCAAGGTGCGGAGGCGTCTCTGCAGAGCTCCAGGCTTTTGTGCTCATCTTTGAGAAGCCTGTGATGGCGGTAAAGAGCAGCTTCAGGCCTCAGCCCCTCTGACTCCCCTGTCTGTTTTCTGAGGCGCTGTGTCCTGCTTTGGTCTGTGCACCCCCAAACGCGTGACAGGGTGTGGTTCCCTGGGGACCTGGCCTGCGGAAGTGTGCCCGTTCACAGAGGCCCCTGAGACCCTATCCATCTGAAGTGACCTGCAGGGTAAAGAACAACCCGTCCCCTGGGTTAATTTCCCCACCAGCCCCAATGCCTGGGGGCCCTGCACAGCGTTGCAGGGTGACATCTGGAGCCACAGGGTGAAAGGCGCTTCAGCAGGCGTGGGGTGCTGGCCGGCTGAGCCGGCTCTGTGCACCTGTCCTTCCCTCCCTTGGGCCCCGGGGTCTGCAGGGTGACACCTGGGGCCAGGGGCTGGAGCAGATGTTCCAGCCGTGTTCGGTGTTCCGTGTTCTGCTCCACTGCCCTGTGGTGAGGCCCCGCCTGTTCCCTGGGGCGCAGCCGCTCCGTGCTCTTGCTGGGGGAAACTTCCTTCACTCTGCTTTGTCTTAGCCTGGAATTACTGCGGGCCTCCGAGGTGGGCCGAGGCACCCACCCACCGCTTCTTCAGGGCTCGCTCTCCTCTTCTCCTGCTCCCAGTCTCCAGACCCCTTCTCATCCCTCCCGTGTCCACCTCTCCCATTTTCTAGCCTCTGACTTATATTTTGGTCTTAAAGTTTTGTACCTGTTGGCTTTCTCACCTGAGGGAAACTGCGTGCTTTCTGACCTTTTGTGTCTGATTTATTTCACGCGGCGTTACAGTCTCAAGGTGACTCTGTCCTCCTCCAAGGGACCCCTTCCCTTTTGATGGCTGAGTAGTACTCCACTGTGTATCTATACACTTGGCCTCTTTTTGTGTTCATCTGTGAAGTGAGTTCCTTTGAATCCTGGGATAAAAGCGGGCAGGAAACTCAAAGCTTGGACGGCACAAGCCGCAGGGAAGAGGCAGGGGTAAAGCCCCAAGTCCAGTGGCATCCAGCCCATTCCCCACGGCCCCTTCTTTCTCCGCCCTTGTGCTGCTTCTCGCCCCATGAAGGACCGCAGCCTCGTGCAGGAGAGCGCGCCCTAGTGGTGTTCGTGTAACCTGCCTGCGTTTTCAGGAACGCCCTGGAGACAGGCCTGCAGGTAACCCGGGCGTGGTTTGGGGACCCAGTTCCAGCATCTGCACACAGGACACACACGGCGCTGGGTGACACTTAGGGTGCATCTCTTCGTGTGAGCCCAGCCTGCCGGGGAGCTTGGGGAGCAGCGCGGAAGGTAGGCAGCCTTGGGCTCTTGTGACATCTGGTCCCCTCTTTCTGTCACCCAGCAGGGAGAGGAGGTGCAGGGGAGCAGGCAGGGCTGGCAGACAGGACGCAGTGCAGAAAACGCCTCCCCGAGGCCAGGCCCCTTCCTGTGTTCCTCCGCTGCACACCCCTCACAAAGGTTGCCAGTTCGGTTTATTTTCACATGGGCCATGGTGGCAATGTGCACCTAGAGGTTGGCTGAGGGCAGAAGAGCTGAGAGGACTCAGGTGCAAGGGATGGGGCCGGGGTCAGCCCAAGGGGGCGGGCAGTGTCCTGTGGGCAGCGCCGCTGGTGTCGCTGAGAAGCCGATCACACACCACACGCTCAGGCCTTCCGGTGCCAGTGCAGACCCATGAGTGTCTGCCCCAAGGACGGATTCCTGCAGGCTGAGGCATGCGGGTTCTTATCTTCTAATGGTTTAATCACAGCTTGAGCCTCCCCCTTTGGCCCTGGGACTTGTGGGTGACCTTGTTTTCTCTCTGTCCTTACCTGTGGGCGGCAAGGCCAGCTGTCCTAAGGAGCCGCAGCACAGCCTTTGCACTGAGCTCCATCCACAGCTCTTGTATAAAAGTTACCCAGGCTGGGCTCTAACTTGAGATCCTCTTGACTCAGCCTCCCAGAGCCCTGGCATGGCAGGTGCACACCAGCACACACCTCTTCTGGGGGCTGCTTTCTCTAGGTTGCAAGGCCCCTGCCGTGGGCTTGGAGACACGGAGCACTGACAGGCAGGAGGGACTAGTGGTCTTGGAGGGGAACTGTCCAGCCTGCGGCCAAAACTATCGCGACTGCTGCTGCTGCTGTCATCCAGCAGAAAGGCAGCTGCTAAAACACGATGCCGGGTCCTCATCCACCTCAGTCACCAGGTCTGGCACCGTGGGACTCTGGCTCCTCCCTGAAGTCACAATGACCATGAAAGGGAGATGTTTGGAATCCACTCAGGACATGGAGGCAGCCAGGACGGCGCAGCTAGAGACCCTCAAGAAAGAGGACTCCAGAGCCGCTGCAGGAAGCGGCCGGGATGGTGGGATGAGTGTGCCCACAGTGAGGGGAGGACCCTGCTGGAACTCCGGTGCTGTGTCCTTTATTATGATGGCTCGTCTGTCGTACTTCCCGTTACACCAGGACAGCTGTCTCCTTGCATCGGGTTAGTTGCTGCTTTCCAGGTTTTTGTTCTGCCCCCACCCCTCACAGCCGCGACGGGGAGGGGCCAGGCCCCTGGTAGCCCCTGGCCATCCACAGTCAAGGCAGTGTGGCCGCCCAGGTCCTGGCTGCTTGGCGGTCCCTAGCGCATGTCTCCCTTCCATCCTGCCTCTGCCCTGCCCGACTCAGCCTGTGTGCGGCTCCCTGCCAGCTCCCTGGGCGACGTTGCTGTACCCTTCCCGCCTCCGTGACAGTGCCCATGTCGCGGGCAGCCTGTGTCCTTCCTGCACCTCTGGCTTGCAGCTTTCCCTGGTCTGGCCCTCCTCTCCTCCACCGTGGCTCTGGGTCTTCCTAGCCCCTGCCGGCTGCACCCCGGCCAGGGTGGTTGAAAACCAGCTCCCCACTTCCTGCCCCTTCTGGGGGGCTCTTTGTGGCCCCTTTGAGTTTCAGTGCATCCTTTCCCTGCCTGGCCCTGCACCAGAGTGTGAGACCTAATGAAAAGAAACTTCAGAATTGACCTTAGCATGCATGCTTTATTCTGTCAGCAAAATATAGCCGTCACTGAGTTGGTGGAACTCAAGGCACGTGCAAGAGAAATGACATTTCCTTTACCCGAAAATGAGTCCCCTTTTCTTTTCCCTTTCTTGTTTCCTGTCTTTCCCTTTCCTTTGCCCCCCCCCCTTTTTCTGTCTTTCTTTCATACTGGGTTTGATCCCAAAGCCTTTACACTAAACTACATCTTCAGACCTCTATTTTCTTGTCTGAGACAGGTTCTTGCTAATTCACTGAGTTGCCCCAGGCTGGGCTCAAACTTGCCACCCTCCTGCCTCAGCCTCCCAGAGTGCTAGGATTATGAGTGTGTGCACCTGTCTGAGGATGATTTTCAGTGGTTGGCCCGAAGCAAGGCGAGGAGGTGGCACACCCTAAACTGAGCAATGTCTGCTCTCCAGAGCTCCTGGACCCTGGACATGGGCCCCGTTTTGGGGATTTGTGACTCCCACCACTAACTAGGATGAATGAAAGCTGGCTGAGCTCGTAGAGCAGGAGAGGGTGTGTGTTTCACGCATTTCCGAATTGCAGGCACAGGACTTGGTGTGTCCAGCTTCAGTGGGACCTGAGTGCTGAACTCAGAACATTAAAAAAAATAATAATAAAGGGCACTGACATTTTGCTTGAGGTTTCTGTTTTCTTGAAATCACCCTGGCTGCACTCCAGAACCACCTGCATCTGTGAATTGGCTCCAAATGTGACCCTAACAACAGGAATCCTTGGCAGGCAGGCAGGCAGGCAGGCAGGCAGGGCGGCACAGCCCTGCAATCCCAGCACTGTGGGAGGCTGAGGCAGGAAGAGGTTCACAAGTTTGAACCCAGCGTGGGTGACTTTGTGAGGTTGCAAGACCCTGTCTCAAAATAAAAATAAAAAGGCTGCAGTTGTAGTTCAGTGCAAAAGTCCTGGTTTCCGTCACTGGTACTGCAAAATCCAATCCAATCCAATCCAATCCAATCCAATCCAATCCAGTCCTTTGGATGCCGGGCGTGGTGGCGCATGGCTGTGCTCTCAGCCCTCAGAGGGCTAAGGCAGTTAGATCGCTACAAGTTCAAAGCCAGCCTGGGCTACATAGCAAGAAATTGTCTCAAATAATAATAGTCCTAGTAGTAGCAACAACAATAATAATAATAGTAATAGCCTTTTAGTTGCTTGCATACTGGCAATTTGCATGATTTGACTTTATATTCAAATCTCCTCTGGACCAGTCCCTGCGGTGCATGTGAGGAACACAGCAGGGTTACAAGGGAACCACTTCCATGATCATGAACACCCGGGAGATGAGATACAAGGTTTCTTGGTAAATGTCAAATTATTATCCCTGAAAACTTTTGTTTTTCAAAGAGAAATGCACTGAGGGGAACATTTTCTCCTACGAGGCAGGGGCCGCACTGGCGGAAGGAAGAGGGGTTAATCAGGCTGGCTTAGCAGGAGGAGTGAATTCTGGGCGGACTGTGGTTGAGGGGTACACATGTTATTTTTCTTTGCAGTGAAATGATTGCCGCAGATGGTTAGAGTTTGGGCAGCCCAGCTCCAGGAAATGATGTAAATGTGGAGAAAAAGAAAATGCTTTATGTGCATATACTTCTCTTGATGTTTTTGTGATTTTTTGGGGGGTAAATAATAGCCCTAAATGGACTCCATCTAACTGTGGTGAAGAAAGTGCCATGCTCTAATTAGATAAGATGTCTGGGAAGATGTTTATCGTCTGTGACTGAGTGAAAATAATTGTGAGGCGGGATTGCATGTGCGAAGTGGTTTGCACACACGGAAAATATGCTGAGGAAAAGAATCCGAGCTCTCAAGGATTGTAACTTTTTTCTGACTTTGATATTTTTTATTGTGCTTTTATAGTTGGTCCTGTGCATCTGTGGATTCATCCAACCCTGGATGGAAATTATTAGGGGCCTGGAGGAAGTTTTAAGATTTTTCAGGGCAGGGAAGGGTCTGGACCGTGTACTGATTTTTCTCTTGTGACTCAGCCACATCATGACAACTATTTCCACAGCATTTGCACTGTATTAGGCATTATAATAATAAAGAGGTGATTAAAAGCATGTAGAAAATGTTCATTGGTTGTATACAAATATAAGGTATTACACAATAATATTGATAACTTTATAGGAGGGGCTTGAGTACCTGTGGATTTTGAGACCCATCCCGAACCCATTCTGTCTTGATATTGATTGAGGAGGACCCTATTTCTCATATCAGAGTCAAACACATTATTTTAATTTTTTAAATGTCTGGTGTAAATTCTGACCTCCCGCCACACACACAGATTGTTCTATAAGCTGCAAATGTGCGCTCAGCCCCTGAGCCCTGTGCTTTGCTGGTGTGTTTGGCTGCACTGGCCTGAAGCGAGATGCAGAGTGAGGAAGAACCCATCTAGGCCGTAAGGACCGAAGCCCACTTATCAGCACTGTGGCAAAGAGCTGGTGCAAAGCTCCAACAGACAGGCTCTGGGAACCGGAAGGAGCAGGAGCCCCCCTGAACATTCAGATGCCATCTCCACACTCTTCCTTGGCTGACTTCTGCCCGCCGGGCAGGTTGCACAGGCCTGTGATCCCAGCACTGGATGAGCTGAGGCAGAGGCATCCCTGCAAGTTGGAGGCCCACCTGGGCTACACAGGAAGACCCTGTCTGACCTGTACCCTCCCTGCGCCCCGCAAAAGACTGATCCTCTTGTCTGCAAAAATGCAAAGAACTAAGGGCTAGAGTCCAGCTCCGTGGTCCAGCGTGCACTTAGCATATGTGGAGACACTGGGTTCAGTCCCCAGCTCTGTAAAACAAACAAAGGAAAGAATTCAGCCCAGTCTAAGCTGGTAATAATATTCCATGGTTTTTGTGCTCAAGGGAGCACAGTCTCGATGAAATAAACAATGCCCTGTGTCCTTCTTTCCCTGCTTTTCTGTTTTGGTGCTTGTTTTGTGGTAAACTCACAGTGAAGACATCTGTGCTGTCCAGCTGTGTCTTTGCACCACTAGACATTCATGCGTTTCCCGCGGTCTGCCTGACCCTGGTTTCCATTGTAAATCGAGACCACACTTTAAAGGAATTGTGTGTCTGGGGCAACTTCTGTCTGTCTTTACCTTTAAGGCATTTTGGGTTTGTGATGCTCTGAGAGGGGAGAGCATTGGACTGATGCAGGCGGGTTGTCGAGGTCAGGTCCACAGACCCATGAGCCCGTCTGGATCCCAGGGGGCCACGTCAGTGTCTGCAGTGGTTTCATGTTGGTTTTGGCTCAGGTACTTTGGTGTATCAGGGTGCGTTCACAGTTTGGGTTTTTATGTCTTTTTAGAGAACTGACTCCTTTATTATTATATATCTGACTGGCACTTGCTAAGTTGTGTTGCTCAGGACTGGCAGTTTGTTTGTTTTCCAGTGCTGGGGGTCGAACCCAGGGCCTTTCCACGGAGCTACATCCCAGCCTTTTTGAATTTTAAATTTTGAGGCAGGGTCTCCGTAAGTTGCTAAGTTTTTCAGGCTGGGGTTGAATTTGCAACCTCCCAGCCTCAGCCTTCTTGAGTGCCAGGGTTATCGCTGTGTGCCACCATGGCAGGATAAGTTCACTTTCAGAGAGTGATTAGGGGCAGGGTGAGATGCTGTCCATAGATAATAGACAGACAGAGCAGAGGATGCAGCTCAGTGCAGAGACCATGTGTTCAGTCCTCAATACCAATTCCTCCCTCCCGTGCCTTAGACACCCACAGCTGGTGCCCGTGACCCAGATAGATTACATTGTTCTCTCGGTTCTGGAGTGCAGGTTTGTCCTTGGCACGCAGCTTGCTGATAGGCTTAGGAAGGCCCTGGGTTTGGGGTGACAGCCTTTGGTTGTGAGGCTGGGAGCCTTGAGGGCTCTTGGCTGCAGGCACATTGGTTCTGAGCTCCTGTGGCTTTGCATCTACCTGCCCTGTTCACCACCTGCCTGGAACCCCAGAAGCTGGGCGTGGTGGAGAGGGTCAGCCTGCAGCAGGGCTGCAGGCCTCTCCCGTGTTAGAACTTGACTTCAAAACCCATAGGCACCTGCATGAATCCCCATTCCAGCTTAGAGCCAGACGCCAGACTTTCCCTTTCTTCTAAATGACACTTGCTATTCATGCATATGTTGGATATTCAAAATGTTTTATTCTCTGATTAACATTCTGCTTTTCTGTGTATTTGTTTGCTGGTACTGAGGACCAGACCCAGAGCCTTTACAGGGAGCTGTCCCTGGCTCCTCCTCCCTTTTAAAATTTTTTTTGAGAAGTGCCTGGCTAACTTGCCCAGGCTGGACTCAGACTTGTGATCCTCCTGCCTCAGCCTGCCAGAGTGCTGGGATGACAGGTGCATGCCACCACACGCTGATTGTTTTCCCTCTTAAATAAGAATTAATTATCTGGTTACTTCTTCCCAGGACTCCTTCCTCCTCTGTCACGTGCAGGACATGACAGCTCCCAGGCAGCCAAACATATCTGAAAAAGAATCAATGACTTTGGCGAAATTTTTCCAAGAAATGTTACTTGCTCTTTAGTTGTTTTTTTTTTTTTTTTTTTTTAACTGTGATTGAATTTAGAGGCTTTCTACTGAGCTAAGTCCAAAACACTTTTTATCATGTTATTTTTTTTTTAATTTTGATTTAGGCTAGGCTGGAACTTGCAGTCCTCCTGTTTCAGCCTAGCAGAGGGCTGGGATTATAGGGGTGCACCATTATGTCTGGCTAAAACAGTTAATCTTATGGTATATGAATTTTAGCTTGAGGAAAAAATGCATATAATACACTAAAATTTTTAAGTTCTCCTCCATTTTTTCCCTCTTTCTCCTTCCTTCTCCTTCTCCTTCTCCTCCTCCTCCTTTTCCTTCTCCTTCTCCTTCTCCTTCACTTTCTCCTCCTCCTTCTTTTCTTTTTTCAGACAGCATCTCACTGTATAATTCAGGCTGATCTTGATACCTTATGTAGCACAGGCTGGCCTTGAACTCACAGTGATCCTCCTGCCTCAGCCTCCCGAGTGCTGGGATTACAGGTGTGTACCACTGCACCCGGCTAAATATTTTAACAACATAAACAGTGCACACCTCCCTCCTGCACAGGCCTTCAGCCCCTGAACTTACTGCTGCCACTTTTCTATGGAAGGTACTTGGAGATATTTTTTTTCCTTTATCAGCAAATATAAATCTACCTTGATCTTTTTCCCGGTTAAATAGTCAAAGGAATTGCTTCCTAAGTTCTTTAAAGTGGGTGTACTTTATCTCACCACTCTAAATACTGTTATTTTCTTAGGTAATGCCTCTGCTACAGTGCACTTCTGATTTTGTCCCTGATTGGGTATCTCTGCTGGTGTGCTGTGAGCAGCTGATGACCCAGGGCTCAGCTTTATTTGCGTGCATGATTTCTTTAGATAAGGAATGAGGGCAGAGTTAGTAAGCCCTTTCATCACAAGCATTTAGGGGAAAAAACCTAGTTAGTTGATAACCCATGAGCCAGTGCCTGTGCTCCCTAGCTGGGATTTGACAAGTGATTGCCATTGCCAGATACTGAGCTTTACTTTCCTCCAGCAAAGGCGGAGTAACTGCGGCGGAGCATCTCTCCGGGGTGACTGCAGCCCTGTTTTCCCAGCACACAGGACGGTCAGTAGCGCCGCTTGCAAACTGAGAGGGGCTTTATTGCCCTGGACAAGCCCTCCATTCATGTCCACGCCAAGCGCCTCACAGATGCAGAGAGGCCCCCGTTCGCGGCGCCGTATGCGCCGGACAGCACAGAGCCGTTCTCTCCGCTGAAATATTAATTTGCAAACTCAGCAATCGCTGAAAAGCAGCCCTGGCTTCCTCCAGAGCTGGAAAGACCTGAGGAGAGGCAGAGGGATTCCTGCGGCTTCCTGCTTTGTGCTTGCGAGCAAGCGCTAGGCCCCGCCTTCTGAGCAGTGTGGTGTGTGAACCAGTGCCAGGCAGGTGTCACAGGAGCCGAGATCCCCCTCCCCCACCCCGTGACAAGTGCCTGTCTGAGGGGAGGAGCCGGGAGGTCTGCACTGAGCCAACGCCTGCGGGATGCCAAGGAAGGGGCCTTTGGTGGCACTTGGGTTCAGAGTTTGATGTGAGATCAGTCGTGAGAGGAAGGAACAGTGATTCCCTCTCACCCTGGGAGCTCATGGGCAGCGTATCAGAGCCCCTTAGCTACTGAAACTAAATGCAGAGGGAGCCCAAATGGGAATAAAAGGAGGGGTAAAAATTCCTTTTAGCCCAGTTGTTTTCTTTTCTGCTTTGCGTCCTTCTGGAGCAATTCTGCGTGTTCAGTTATGTCCACAAATGCATTCCTGCCAAATCGCTTTCGGTTGTGCCTTTTCTTTCTGCGTGTAAATCCCATGCCTCTTTTTACAGGACCTCATGTGGGACCGGCTTCTTTGCCACATGGTTCAGTCACGTGGTTCTCCTCTACCCGTGGCCATTTGACTCAGTGGGTCTGCAGTTTTGCCCTTGAAGTGTTACCAGGCGATATGTCCCTGTCCTCCTCTGACTCACCTAAAGCCCAGGCCTCTGGGGGTGCTGGAGAGCATCCTTCCGGTCCCTCCCGCGGCCCCGCCTCTGGGCCCCGCCTCTGTGCACCGGGCCCTCCCTTCTACAGCTGTGACCTGCAGTTCTTCCTGGGTCTCCTCTGTCCAGCTGTCCGCCTTCACCTATCCTCTTCGCCATAGTAAATCCAGGGCTTTGAACATCTGGACCCAGCACCCCGCTCCTTGAGCCCCATTCCCTCCCTGTTCTTGAGACTGACCTTTAAAAACACTGAGCTTTAAAAACACTCCTGCCCCTTGGAGACCTGGGGTCCTGGTCCCCTCCCTGTCTCCCCTCAGAGCTCTTCTTTCTGTAATGGACTTTTTCCTCCTTCATCATTGTCTGGAGCAAACGCAGCTTATTACTAAGTCCAGGCCCCCCTCCTGGAAAGCTGTCCCCATAGCTAAGTAGGACTAGAAGGGACGCTCAGCCTGACTCCTGGACACTGTGTTGCTGACCTGAGGTCCTGCTGTGTCCACTTGGCTACCAGAGGATGCTTTCCTGTCCTGCTGGCCACCGCACATGCCCTTTGCTGCATCTGGGTGTCCTGGCATTGGGCAGACCAAGGCTCTGTAGACACTGCTGTCCTTTGCCTGTGATCCCATGCTCAGGTGAGCTCCAGACATAGCTGTGGAGATGCTGATGGGCCCACACTGTCTGTTTTCAGGGCAACCTAGGAGCCCGGGCATCTGGTCCTCATTTGTGTGCATGACACGAAGGACCCGAATCATGCAGTTGCTCAAGGCAAATCCCGGAAGCACTGTCCTGTCTCTCCCTTCTTTCTCAACTACCATCAGCTGCCCTTAAAGTGACCTTTAGAATCCATGGGGAATTGTGTTGAGTCAATGAATGATCTACTAGTTTTGGGAATATTGCTGTTGTAAGCCTATCGGTCTATGGCTGTGGGATGTTTTTCTGTTGATATAGGTCATCTTTCAGTCCTTTAGTGGTACTTTTGAGGTTTTCACTGTACAAGTCTTGCATAACTTTAGTTAAATCTGTTTCCAAGGATTGGTTTTGTTCTTGGTGTAGAGTATGTCTCATGTAAAAGCATATTTTTATTTTTACCCATTCTACCAATTCCCTCCTCTTGCTGGCGATATTTATAACATTTAATGTAATTATTGAGAATGTGAAATTTATGTCTGGCCTTTTGATTATTCCTCCCAGTAATCCTATGGGTCTTTTAGGATCTTCCCATCTGTTTCTCCCTTTGCCTTTCTTTGGTTGTTATTAAATCACTAGTTTCTATTATATCTTCATAATTCAATTCTTGTTTTTGATTCTATTATATGTTTTGGAGGCTTTTTTTTTTTTTCATGGTCACTCGGGTTGGGCCTTGCTGTGGACTGAACTGATTCCCGTAGAGGCCAACCAGAGTGGTCTCAGATACAAGGAGAATCAGGAATCGTGTTCTGAGAACTGTCCATTGATGATTTGTTTGTGAGTGTCTTGGTAGATTTGTTCTTTTATTTAGTAAACCTTAGTCCCCCCTCCCCTGAAATGCTATGCTCTGCAGATGTTTAGTGTGGTGAGATTTCTAATAGCTACAGCATGAGCCTTCCCTTCGAGCTGGCAGATAGGAGGGTGACACGGGCACAGCTCTGACAGCGTCACCTGGCCTCTGTCTTCTGACTACTTATTGCCTCCTCTTCCTTCCCAGGTACCTTGCATCCCGCTGAGTCAGACGCTCCCAGGACTCCTGGTTCCTGGTCTGGAGGGGCCCCTGGTACTGGTGACCTTCTCCCCAGCCCCATGCTTGTGCCTCGTGTGAAGGAAGCATCTTTGAATGCACAGAAGCTGAGCAGGACACGTGGCCTGGCTGCAGGACTCTTCCTCTCCCCGCTCCAGACTGCTCACAGGTAACGGAAGGTTTGGAAAGTGGGGCTGGAAACCTTCTGCTGTCTCCGCTCAATGGAGAGATGGTAATGTGCTTATGAGGATGCTTCTGTTCCTCCTCAGCCTCAGCATTTAAGGTGATTTCTTAGCACGTCTCTCTGAGTTTGAAGGGCTGTGCTCAATACAGTAAGCTACTGGGGAGTTAGTGCTGTTCCTTCCTTTTGTAAAAATATATCCCTTTGGGAAGCCTACAAATGTATCTGTGTAGAGGTCTACAAATGTATCTTTGCTTTTGTGGATGTACAAATGTATTCACCTGCAAATCTACAAGTGTATCTATTTGTTTTTGTGAGTCTACAAATGTATCTGTTTGTGTCTTCATGGATCCATTTGCAGGGCATTAGGAGAACTTGGTGGTTTACCTGTCCCATCTTGTTTCCTTTTAGTTCCCCTTCCTCTTCCCTCCTTTCTGTCTCCATCTACCCTCAGATCCCCTTTTCATCTCCCCAGTCTACCTCCCTTTTCCTGTCATGTGTCTTTTGCTGTTAGTTATTTATACTTTGGGTTTCTCATATAAGAGGAAATATAAAATACTATGTCTGTGTATCCGACTTGTTTTGGTTAACGTGGTCTCAAGGTGCAGCCATTTTCCCCAAAATGACTCAAAGATATTCTTGATGACTGTGTAGTACTCCACTGCTTCTATTCTTTATCACAGAATTAGTGCTTTCCAGTGATTTCCACAAGTCCTCACTCACCGTAAGGATGGCATTGCTAGCCATGTTTTGGAGACAGGACACAGGCTCAGGAGGTCACATCCTGTGGGAGCCACCCATCTTTGAGGACATACAGATTGAGCCTTGAAGTGTGTGAGGTTCTAAGTCAGGACAGCCAGGAGCACAGCTGCAGGCGGGCCTGGTGTGAGGGAGACTTTGCTGCAGCTGAAGGTGTGTGTGGAGCCAGGTGGGGACAGGGGCCAGAGACACAGTACACAGCTCATGGCCTGAAGAAGCCCGTGTGCTTCACAGCAAGGCTCGGCTGTAGTTGAGAAGAGAAAAAGTAGACCCAGCCTCACAGGAGACTCCTGTTATTGCTTTAAATGGGGCAGACAGTTCCTCAGGTGGGATTTAGAGTTGAGATCTTCCTACCTCAGCCTCTCAGAGTGATGTATTGAAATGATAGGTCCATGACACTATTGCCAGGTTCATGTTGGGTTAGAGCAAAGGAGGAAGGAAGTCTGCATTCCCTCTCTAGGGCTTCTGGGTTGTAAACAGGCTGCAGGGGTGGAGGACCGGGGTAGCATGCAGCGGATCTGTCCTCCGGGGGACTGGAGAGAGAGAGTCAGTGTGTCTTGGGGTGGACAGTGCAACAGGAAATGTTGCCACTTTCTGCATATATTTTGAAGACAGAGCCCGTAAGGTACCTGGATAGCCAGGCATGCTTGTACATGTCTATAATCCAAGTATTCTGGGAGGCTGAGGCAGGAGGATAACAAATTCAAGCCTAACCCGAACAACTTGGTGATTTAGCAAGGTCTTGTCTCAAAACAAAAACTAAAAAAGCTGGAGTGTATCTCAGGGAAAAGAGTCTGGGCTCTGCCCCCAAGACTGAAAAGAAACAAGGAAATAAAAAGTGAAAATAAAAAGAAGACACCTGGTCGGAGTGGTTGTGGGCACGGGAAGCGGGGAAAAGTCTGTCATGAAGCCCAGTCTGTCTGTCCGTCTAAGTAGTCACATCAGTCGTGCTGGGCAGGCTGAGGTCTGAGAAGGTTTGGGTGTAAGAAGAGGTCAGAAGTCGCCATGTCCACGTGCTGAGGTGATGATGATGATGGTGATTACCCAGGTGGAGGCACGTGGAGGACAGTTCCTTCCAAGGTGAGGGAGGCGGGTGGGATCCCCAGGGAGAAGGGAGGGAGAGGATCAGGACCAGGAGGGGGGCGGGGAACACCAGTCAAGCAAGGAGACTCAGAGGTCACCGCAGGGCAGATGGGAAGCACTGGAGGGAGGTGGGGGCGACTGTTTTGCAAAGCTCTGCTGCTGAAGGAACATAGTGTGGGGCGGGGCCCGGGGGGGCGGGAGGCTGGTCCTGATTGGCTGGAGATGTCCACGGGTGGGGTGACTGCATGGAGGATGGCAGCTGCGAGAGTCACCCCTGGGTATGAGAGAGGTGAAGTGGGACTGGAGAGTCCTGGGACAAGGGCCCCAGCTGTGAGGTGCAGGCCGGGACTCTGCAGCCCCTGGGGGTCCTGCTTCCTCTGTGGGCGCAGCCCCTCTGCAGACGAGAGCTGACCCTGGAGCTGGATGTGCTCGGTGGGTCCAGGGCTGAGCAGAGAAGGACGCAGTGAGCAGAGGACTCCGTGGTTCCTCCCCCAGTGGAGCAGCCGCAGTGCCTCTTCATTTCTGGACACATTACCCACGTTACCCACTGTGGTGACCCGCATTACCCCTGCAGTGACCCGCGACTTTCCCCTGCCTCTGAGTCCCGTGGTCAGGAAGCTGACGCTGACAAAGCTGTGTCCACTCCCTTTTCCACTGCTTGGGCAGTCAGTGCGTGGTGGCCTTCCATCTCGTTTGACCGTAACCTTGCGGCATGATCGAAACCCTCTGTTTTCAGGGCTCCCTGGGTCAGACACAGGTGCTTGGCCGCTCCGAGGGCAGAGGCCAGAGCCGTGGGAAGCGCAGGGCAGAGGCACTTGGAGTCCAGATTCCTTCCTGCGTCTGCCCACGGGGTGTCCCTGCCCCCGCCCAGGACCTCGTGTTTGGGTATCTGTCCCAGGCAGAGCCCCCGAGCTGTGAGATGGCTTTATAATCACAAAGGCTTCATGTGGAAGAGGCCTATGTACCAGCGAGGGACATTCCAGAAAGAACAGAGATATTTTTACATGTTTAGGATTGGAGCGAACAGCTTTCTTTGGCTGTCAACACCCCCATTCATGCTTCCATGATTGAAAGAGCTGAATCAGAAAGAATTTTTTTGATATATAATTGTTTTTCCTCCCCATCACTGATTAAATAAAGGAACGTTGGCTCTGCCTTTTGCGTGGTTCGGCCTTGGGAACAGCTGGGACTCAGAGAACAGCAGCTGTTTGTCCCTGGCTATGGCAGAGCCCGGGCAGCTCTTCCTGTCCAGCTAAGGTCACTGGAAACTGCTGGCCAGGAATGTGGGCATCAGCGTGTGCCAGTGTCCTGGGATCCTGATGAAGCTGTTGTTGGATGTTCCACTCTGAGATTAGGTGGCTGCCAGCATGAGGGTCACTCGGTGTAGAGCTCAGATTCAGTTTTCTGTTGTGATCATTTCTGGGCTGTCCTGGAAGGCTTTGGGCCATTTGCATGAGTGCACTGCTCCTCCTCCGCCCTGTGTGTTTCCTGGGACTCACACACACCTCCCTGGAGCAGGGAGGCCCCAGGGGAATGCGCAGAAGCGTGGGTTCCTTGAGGGTACGCAGTCATCCTGCAGATCGAGTCGCAGTGTCCACCGTGTCCAGGTCCCCTGTGGGCAGGGCTGTGCAAGGAGACTCAGGCGGTGTCCTGCTTTTGGAGATGTGTTTGTCTTTGAGCAATGTTAGCAGCCGTGAGACTGGGCTCTGGCTTTCCAAACCTGTCCAGCGAGGGCAGTGAGAAACAGCTGCCCACTGCCAGGAGGGTGAGTGCCCCTCTCATGGAAGACCCTCGGCTTGCGAGGGCACAGCAGAGGTGCAGAGACAGAAGCCAGGTGCAGCTCTGGACTCTGAGTGCCTGGTAGCCTTGGGAGTTTGCATGGAGAAGGACACACAGGGTCAGCGCGGCTGCAGGCTGGCTGTGCAGAAGGCTTGTGGGATGTATGAGAAGCTGGAATGAATGATGACCTAGGACAAACGAGGGACTTTGGCAGAAATAAATGCATTTCTGTTCAATTTTCTTCTTTCTTTCTTTCTTTCTTTCTTTCTTTCTTTCTTTCTTTCTTTCTTTCTTTCTTGGTACTGGGGATCGAACACATGACCTCATGCTTGCCGCTTTTTTGTTTGTTTGTTTGTTTTGAGACAGGGTCTCCCTGTGTAGTCCAGGCTGGCCTTGAACTCACTATGTAGCCCAGGCCGGCCGCAAACTTGCAGCAATCCTCCTGCCTCAGGCTCCTGTGTCTGGGATACAGGCGTGCACCACCACGCCTGACCAATTTTGTTCTTGGAATTCTCCAAAGGCTAACAGGAAAATGTCCTAGAGATACACAAACATTTATCAGACGTCAGGCAGCCCTTACCACTTCATAAATAATTTCTAATTTTAGCTACATTTAACATTACTTTAGTAAATATTAATGAGGAAACCATTAGTGTTTTGCCCTGGTAATTTGTTATCAAGTGCATAATATGATTCTGTTACCTCAGTGTTATTTTTGACCTGATTTTAGTGTGTGAGTTGTGTTCTAACACATGAATATTGCAGTGTTTTAAAAAAGCATGTCTCTGTAAAATAGAATATATGCACATATATAAAAACTTTTATTTGAATTTTAAAATAAGATACAAACTTTACTGGTACAGAGTAGTTCTGGTAGGTCTATTTGGTTTGACTGAAAATGTCTTTTACTGCTTAGGTTATTGGAATTATCTAGATCTGTAAATAAAATTGACAAATATGAAGTTGAAGCATTTTTATAATAAAATCACATGTTGAGATTTTTGTTTCCAAGCTCTTTCTGAGTATATTGACTTAAACAAGGTACTTCTAAGGGAACAAGTAATGAGTATAATTAAGTTATTTATAAACTCTTCCTGCAGCCTTTTGGTGTGTTTCCCAGAAATTCAGCCTTGAATGAATAATGTCTTGGTATTAAATTCTTATGCATCTCTGGTGGTTTCCAAAGGTTTTCTTTTGTGGGAAAATGTGCAGATTAGATTGTCAGCTGATGACTAAAATTAGTTTCTCTTTTGCTGTTCTGGGATTTTGAGAGCTTATACATGGAAAAACTTCAGAGCTGAGTTTTCTTTTTACAGTACATCATCGATTCTATCTACGCATTGATGTGAAAACAATTAAGTCATTATATCTAAAAAAAAGAAAAAGCGATCTTGAATTGGATTTCATTATAAATGTCAGTAATACTTATCTCTTGGGTACCAAAACTTAAAGAAAAACTCAACTTGTTTTTAATTTTTGAGTTAATTCTTAAAATTAAAAAAAATATTATTAGTACATGTCTATAGTATATGGTTACATTCATTGTGGAGAATTGTTACATGTATATAAGATGCCCCAAGTCTTTTTATTTTTTCTCTTAGTCCCTGTTCCCTGTGAAACATTTTTTGCCAGCATTGGGTTCATTTATTTATTTTATAAGCCCTGTTTCTTAGTTCACTGAAAAGAAAGTTTGTGCCATTCTTTAATTTTCAGTGGAAGTTTACCTTTTAGATCTAAGAAGTATACATAAATTGTATTATATTTATGTTGTTTTGATCAGTTGCAAAACGTAATAATTATAATAACAGTAATTTTTTATGTTCAGAGTCATGATAACAATTTTTTAAAAATTAGTGCATATTCTTTGTAATCTTAAAGATGGATTTAAAAACTTCCAGTAATAAAATATAGACAGAGAATCAGGTGATATTATGTAGATTTAAAAATTTCATTGGTAGCATGAGAGTGTTGATCTGGTTTCATAGAGACAAAGACATGTTGTGAAATGTCTTTCAGAGAGAAGTTTATGTATACTAAATATAAGGGACATGCTGGAAATTTACCTTGTTTTCAACTGTGGTTAACTTATTTTTAAAAACACATATTTTCAGGATGCCGGAAGTTATATTTTTTGACTATGTATTTGAAATTTATATGCTAGAGTTAGGGTTAGGGTTAGCTGTAGAATGTACAAAAGGACGGTGTGGTTTCTTAGATTTATTTTAAGCTGTACTCAAGCCAAAAACAGAAAAAGAAAGAAAGGAAGAGAGACAGAAATAGAAAAGGGAAGGGAAGGGAAGGTGTTATGGTTTGTGTTTAAATGTCCCCCCAAAGCCTCATGGGATAATGGGAGTGGGCCTTTTGAAGGTGAGTGAGTCTAGCATTTGTGATTGTCTAGCATTGGGATTGGTGGTGTGAGTGCTGCATCTGCCCAGATATACAATATAAGAGAAGGAAGGAAGGAAGTGTGCACTTCCCTTTTGCCTTTTTTTGCTCTTGTTGTTTGCAGCCACCATGAATGGTTGCCCCAGTGCCATGCCACCCTGTCTTGGAGCAAGTTGATTATGGACTGAAACGCCTACAAACTGTGACCTAAATAAACTTTTCCCTCCTTAATTTTGGGTGTTGGGTATTTTGTCCCAGCAATGAGAGAAAAATAACCAACACAGAATTTGGTACCAAGAGTGGGGTCATTGTTGTGACTGTACCTGACCTTGTGATTCAAGAGCCTTTGGAAATGGCTTGTGGGACAAGTTTGGAAAAGTTCAGAGATGTTACCTGAAGAAATAGAACTGGAATGCCTTAGCCTGTTCTGTATGGGACATTCTAGTCAGAGCTCAGAAGACTGATAGAAATTCAACTGCTAAAGACCAAGCTTAGGAAGTTTCTGCTGAGAAGAAAGATTGCATGGGTTGTTGGACTCCAGTTGATGTATGTTATGGCTTGGCAGAAAGTTTGTCTGCATTTTGCTCGTGTCCAGAGACTGCCTGAGACTAAGATGAACAGCAGCAGACTAATTGATCTGGCAAAAGAAATTTCAAGGCAAGTTGAACATTAAGGCAATGTTATGGCTGCTCTTGGGAGATTTTAGCCAGATCTATGTTGTGAATCAAGAGCAAAGAGCCCAGCAGGATGATGTCAAATTCTGTGAGTTCTAGAAAAGAACCTCCAATAGAGTTGTAAAGA
Source organism: Hydrochoerus hydrochaeris (assembly GCA_004027455.1). Lineage (NCBI taxonomy): Eukaryota > Metazoa > Chordata > Mammalia > Rodentia > Hydrochaeridae > Hydrochoerus > Hydrochoerus hydrochaeris. The sequence continues at coordinate 101,383 of PVLA01004626.1, forward strand.
TAGAACTGAGATTTCTACTGCTGAGAAGGAACAGAAGAATAGAAAAAATGGCCTGGAGGCATCACAGGAAGTGGTGGGTCTCCACCCTTTTCAGCCTCAAATCCACAAAAGTGAAAGACTTTGCTTTGAGGAGAAAGCCTCGGGGTGCCACATTCCAAAATGGGAGCAGCTGCACCAGGTTCCAGAATGGTGGTGGCATAGAGATTCTGTTCCTCAGAATCAGGTTCAGAGTGCTCAGTGACCAGGCTCTCACTCCCTACAGCCAAGAGAGAGGAAAGACTGGCTGCTGCTCCAGCTGGCAGCAGACCTTGGCATCATCCATGTGGCACAGGTTTTAGGTGCATGGAGAATGCATGAGTTCTGAGGTTAAAAAGGTTTCTATCCTGATGTCAGAAGGCCTAGGAGGCCCAGCAGTGTGCCCCTGAGAGGGCAGTGTGTGAAGCTGTGAGTGTAAAGCCAAAGGTGCAGTGGAGACCCCAGAAAAGCCAGGAGCATGGATTGTCTAAGGAAACCTGTAAGGTGGGAGCAAAGCCAAACTAAGAGAGAAGCCGTGGTCACTATAACCACCAGAGGTGCCATGGTTCAGATTGTTTCACATGCTGAATGTGGAACAACAGGACTTAGTGTTTGCCTTGCTGGCTTTTGGGCTTCCTTTGGTCCAATTCCTTTGTATCCCTGTTTGTACACTTTGGAACATTAATGTTTATCTTGTACCATTGAATGTTGGAAGTGTTTAATTTTGCTTTCATTTGTACAGGGATTCACAGCTAAGAGTTTGCCTTAGATCTCGGAGGAGACTTGGGACTTGGACTTTTCAGCAGTGCTAAAACTGTTAGGACTTTGGCAAACTCTCGGAGATGAACTAAATGTCTTTTGCGTAAAGGATGTGCATGAGTCTTTGGGGGTCCAGGAGTGGAATGTTACGGTTTATGTCTGGGTCATGCGGTCATTTGGGGTAGACCTTTTGAAGGTGACTGAATCCAGCACTTGTGATTGGTTTGTTGTCTAGAGCCGGGATTGGTGGTGTGAATACTGAACCCATCCAGGGGCAGAGCTGGCTTACGACATAAGGGAGGGAAGGAGGTGTGCTTTCCTCTTTGGCCCTTTTTCACTCTTGTTGCTTGTGACCACCATGAGCGGTTGCCCCGGTACTGTGCCACCCCGCCTTGGAGCCAGCTCAGAGTGAACTGAAACCTCCACAAACTGTGAGCTAAACCAACCTTTTCTTTCTTAATTTTGGGTATTAAGTATTTTGTCCCAGCAATAAGAGAAAAGTAACCAAGTCAGAAGGAAAAGAAGGAAAGGAAGAAAAGAATGAAAACCCGGAGAAGTTTCTGGCTTCAGGCTAAATGAGAGTCCCCACAGTGTAGTGACAGAGGTGGATATTGAAGGCCATAAGCCCACCCTGCCAGGTGATCTCGAGGAGACTTTATCCTATATAATTTATACTTTTCATTGTAAGATAAGACTATCAGAAATCCTTAGTGAGGGTCAGATGGCTTGAAGCATGCACTGAAATATTAGTCATTTGAATATTAATTATGGACCAAGACTTACTTGGTTTTCTACCATAACAACACCCTGAGACTGAGTAATTAGAAAACCTAGAGCTTTCCTTAGCTTGTGATTCTCAAAGCTGTGGAGGCCAGGGGCTTGGCCAAATCCACTGCTTCATCGTGTAACACAGCGGAGGGCATCACACAGTGAGGCAGGGGGGTCTGGCGGGCAGGAGTCTCACTGCCCTGTCCTATCATGCCGTGCTGGAGATGCCTCTGTCATAGCTTCATCTTCTCCTCGCCCCTCCCCACGGTCTTCTCCAGAGCCACCGGCATATCCTCTTGTACAGCAGGTCTGTGGCCTGTGGGCTTCTAAGAGACACCTTCAAGCTGTCACAGGCTGAGAACAAAAAGCAAATGAAGAGATGTCCCGTGGCCCCACCTGGAGGCCTGAGGGAGGCTGCTGTGTGCCTGGCTGGTGCAGCTGTGCCACACCTGGAAACCATAAAGGAGAAAGGCCAGTGCCAGAGGGCACTGCTCCCTAGCTGCCAGGAGGGCTCCTGCTTCGATGCCCATACACACTCGGGTCTCTGCAGAGAGACTGGTCTGCTGATGACCGAGGTCTGCAGGATGCTGGGGATACAGTGAGGGGATGTCTTCCATCATAGCCTTACAAGGAGCTTTGTTTTATTCCCAGGGTTCTAGAGGCAAGCACACTTGGTCCCTATCCCAAAGCCCAGCGGTGCAAGAAACAGCTCCTAGGTTCCTGCTCAGGGCTATCACTTCTGTCTTCCTTGGAGTTCATAAATGGACTTCCATGTATTGTTTCATCAGTTTACACAAGGCTGTGTGAGGTGTAGAGCCTCCCACCCTCCAGCTGAGCAAACTGTGGCCAGAGGAGGCTTGTTCAAGATGGTGCGGCTGATCATGGGGGTTGGAGCAGGCCCTGGACACTCCAAGCCTCATATGACCTTGTGCCTGATGAATGACTCGCAGGACCTGGGCAGCAGAGAGGCTTAGAAAATCTTGGAAATTGTGTTGATTCAGAGTGAAAATGATTTAAGACTTCGAGACCCTGGAGAATCCAGATAGGCATGGTTGTTGGTCGTTTCTGGGTGGTGTGTTTGGAGAAGCCCCGTTAAGTGGTGTCAGTGGTGCTTTGTGTGTTTCTGAGAGAGATCTGGAGCCCCAGTGGTGACTCTGAGCCTCGATGGGCGGGGACACGCATATCGAGAACAAATGGATGACTTTTTGGAGTTTGGGAACATTGCATAAAGTCCAGTAGTGGACAAGTTTGGTAGGGACAGAGGAGAGATGACAGGGCCACTGGGTGCCATCCTTGGAGGCACTGACCTTGTGAAATGGCCACACAGGGCTGCAGAAATCTCTCCTGGGTTCTTTTTTCCTAACACAGGTCAAAAACAGTGGTTAAAACTGAAGTCAGTCCATCAGCAGCCCAGAAAGAAAATAAAAGCTCAGTTTCAAAACCTCCGACGGAAGAGCCTGCTGGGATAACTTTCTGTCATACGTAAGAACCAATTGTAAGGATGAGTGGGAAGCAGGAGGCGTTGTCTTCCAGTTGTCCCAGAAAGCAGGGAGGGAAGATCCTACTGTAGGGGACCTGAAGAGGGCTAACAGATTTTGTGTCTGTGGATTTAACCAACAACGCAACAGAAATATTTGAAAAAAATTTGTCTCTAGCAAACATTGCAATGTTTTCTTGTCATTGTTTCTCAAAGAGAGCAGTCTAACAATGATTTCCGTGGTTGGTTATGTTATGTTGGTTATTAGAAGATTCTAGAGATGACACAAAGTGTGTGGGAGGTGTCTAGGTTTGATAGGATGGACTTGAGCATCTACAGTTTCCTTGTATCTGCCAGGATCCTTGATATCTCTTGTGGATTCCAAGGAAATCAGGAAGCATACAGTTAGAGAATAAATTCCAAGTGCACATTCTGGGGAAGGTCCTTCTGGGTTCTGGGTGCAGGAGTTGAAGGGTGGCCTCCAGGTCAATACAGGACTGTGCCCTGGCCAAGGTGATGGAGAGGAAGAGGTGTGGATGTTTTCCAAAGCTTCCTTCCCCAAGCCTTGAACTTGGCCGGAGACCCCCCCACCCCATTCCCTACCCGCATCCCACCCCTGTCACAGGCTGTACTTTCAGTTCTGCCGAAAAGTCAGCAGTGAGATTCTGGAATCCATTTATGAGCTTTGTTTTTCACTGCACCCTTTGTGTTTGGTTTCAGCCACTTACCAGTTAGGTATCATAGAGGGCTGGCTCCAAGACAGGTGGCACATGGCAGAGGGGCAATGGTTCATGGCAGTGGAAGACACCAAAACCGGTGAGAAAGAGAGAGACCTGCCTCTGTTTGTCCCTCATACTGTATCCGGTCTGCCAAGATTAGGCTGATGCCGATCCAGTCAGTGGACTGATCCACCCATCACCCAGCCTTTATCCCAGCACCCTTACTCCAGCATTGCATTACAGATCAATCACATACTATACGTTTAACCACCTCTGAAGAAACCTCTGACTATATTGTAGTCATGAGTTGTGCAGAGAACAATTAGAATCAGGACATGGAATTTATAATATTTATGATGGTCACCCAGAGTTAGCACAAGAAAGTGCAGGAAATCTATCCACAACACTAAAGACAGAATATTCAGCCAAGGGCCTGGATCCCACAGCAATGTCCTGCATGAGTCCAGGTGAAAACTTAGAGCCCATGACAATGCCTCCCATGAGTCCAACTGGAGGTCTAGAGCCCACAAGAAAGACTCACCCCCATTCGTTTTACAGATCCGTGCTGGGAAGGCCTAAAGGTCAGCGGTGGAAGCTAGGAAGTCTATCCCAGCGGGGTGAAGGAGCTGTGCTGATAGGTTGAGGGTTCTATGCTGGAGCCGAGAATTCACGCTCATAATAAAGACCAGGGCTGCCCTGAAAAGCACCACAGCCATCCTCAGTGACACAGAAGTCTTGAGCTGCTCCGACAATAAGCACAGTCAAGTACATGCCAGAAAGCCAGCATGATGAGTGTGTCCTGGAGATTAAATGGTACGTGTCTTCCCCTTTGGAGTCAGGAAGCAGTGCTCGATGTAAGAACCAGAGCTCCCCCAAAGTGAACCACAGCGCTTTCACCAACAAGGTCCCAGGCTCCTCTGATGACAATGGTTAACTCACCCTGGGGCACCTGGTCATGACGAGCTCCTCCAGGAGAACCAACGGCTCACACAGCAACACGTAGGAGGATCCACAGTGCCTCAATGCCTCTCTTCTCCTCCACATCTCTATTTCTGCTGGCAACTTTCCTCAGGTGGAACGTCTATGCTCAACACCATGCTGATTTAATTTAGCTGGCATTAAGTTGACCACCAGGTTTTAATCTATAACAGACTGCTTGCGGCTCTGGGGGGACATCTAGACACAAACCGTAACACTTGGGTGTAGGGTATTCTGTCTGAATGTGTTAGGAGATGAGGCCTAATTGGAGGTGGTCACTGGGGTGTGACCAGGAAGGGTGCATTCTTGTTCCTAGCTCCTCCCTTCTCTGTTTCCTGCTGCCATACACTGAACAGTCTTCTTCATGCTCTTCTGCCATGATATTTGTCTTGGAAGCAGCTTGCCAAGGACTGAACCTTCTAAAACCATGAGCCAACATAAACCTTTACTCCTTTAAAAGTTGTGGACATTGGATTACTGTCTGCCGGTGTTGAGAATGTGCATAAGACCTTATTATTCTAAGCAGTGCTTTTGCAGATGTGATGTATACATAGGAAACTTCATGTGTGGAATTTAAGAAGCATAATTAGTAAGTGCCTAAAACTTCTTCAGATACCTAACACCATCAATACTGCTGCACCTATGTGAGTCTTCTCTAACCTTTTGCAGCCCTGAAGACCCACTTTACTCTGAGTTACCTACCAGTCTTCCCTTGATATTTTAGGCTATCTATTTTTAAGCTGTATTACTTCACCTAACACCATCAATACTGCTGCACCTATGTGAGTCTTCTCTAACCTTTTGCAGCCCTGAAGACCCACTTTACTCTGAGTTACCTACCAGTCTTCCCTTGATATTTTAGGCTATCTCTATTTTTAAGCTGTATTACTTCAGTCATTAGTAACAATATCTTGGTTTGAGTAACCTCATCATTCTGTGTTCTGTGTTCGTGATCTAATCACCTTGTCCTGGGTGTATAGATATATTCAGTTCCGTTGTGTATCAGATTTGATACAGATGTTGTTGGGAAATTCACACAGTCTCTTGGCAGGGGATCTTGGGTTATTTTCAGCAGTTTTTGCTGTCACAAAGCAGCTGCTGTAATATTCTGGTACATGTCCTCAGTCCAAAAATGCACTTAATGTCTTAATTAAAAACCTAAGAAGAGCTGCTGAGCTAAAGAAAGGTGAATTTAATGATCATATTTTTCAAGAAAACATCATAGTAATCTCCATACTGTGGTCCTATTAGTTTAGATAGTCATCATCAGTCACTTTTAAAAGTCATGCTTTTGTTATTCCGCTATGACTTCTTAATTTTTGTCATATTGATATTAAACTGAATTTAAAATAACCACAATGTCCTGACTCTCTTCATGAGTTTAATGATACTTTGCTTGGCTATTATAAAATGACTCCAATATTTGTGCCTTTGCCCTAGTTTTCTGTTGCATTGTGTTTTTCTCATCGATTTGGAAGCATTCTTCATATATTCTAAGGGCTATTGTTACATTTTCCTGTCACATTGCGTAAAGTGTCTTTTTAAGGACTTTTTGATGGGCCTTACATTCAAGATAGTCTTCTATATTCTGTGACTATAAATTGCTTACTTTTCATTTAATAGTTTTTAAATGATTTATTTATTTATTTTTGGTACCAGGAATCGAACCCATGACCATGGGCTTGCAAGGCAGGCGCTTATGCCACTGAGCTAAATCCCTGGCCCCCTTGTGCTTGACTTTTATAAAGTGTATTCTAATTTAAGTAAGACTATTTGCTGTCATTTTTTTCAAAATGTCCTTTATTGATGGGGCTATTAAGATTCTATTTTGTGTTTTACATTTTTATCATCAATGCACCTTGCCTTTATTTATTTTTTTTTGAGACATGGTCTTACTGTATATCCCAGGCTGACCTTGAACTCACAGTAATCCTCCTGCCTCAGCCTTGCAAATGCTGGGATTACATGCATGTGCCGTCATGCCCGGCTTTGTGTTTTCCTTTCTCTTTTGGATAGGATCTCTCTGTGGAGTTCAGACTGGGCTTGAGTTCACCGAATAGCTCAGTTTGGCCTTGAACTGGTGGTGGTCCTCCGTCCTCAGCCTATGGAATGCTGAGATTGTAGGTCTGTGCCACCATGCTCTGCCATCGTGTTGACTTACGTAGGCTTGGTTTCCATGTCATAGGGTGGCATTCTGTTCCCAGGATTTTTCTTATTGTATTTAGCAGATTTATTGCCTGTTCCAACATCACACTCTCCTGATGCCTTGGGAAAACGAGTTTGTTTAAATACACGCTTGTGGCACATCTGGATTCTATTTGCTTATATTTTGTTTTGGATTTTTTGCTTCTTTACTCATGGGAGACTTTGGCCTATAGTCTCCTTTCTTTAACTGCTTTTGTCTGATTTAAGAGGAACTTGTCTCTTTTCCTTTCTCCCCTCCCTTCCCCCCTCCTCCTCTACCCTTCTCTTCTCTCCTTCCTTCTCCCTTTCCTTCCCTTTCCTTCTCCTCCTCCTTTTCTTCTTCCTCTTCTTCATCTCTTCTCTCTCTCCCCCTTCTTTGCCCCATCTGTCTCTTCTTTTTTTCATATTTCTTAGATTTTCTACATTGATCTGAATTATGTTTTTTTTTATTTTATGAAAAAATAAAATTTTATAACCAAATAATAAGAGAATAACAATAGCTGTCACATTGTTTTCCAAGTAATTACTTATTTTCAAAGAAGTTCCTCAGTACAAGAAATAAACCAAAAAGATTCTTACAAATATCGCACGAAGTACATGAGAACAGCGTACACTTGCATACACAAATAAAGAGCAAAGCAGATAAACAGAAAGGAGGGGAAGTTTCAGTGCTTCCCTGAGTTACATATTTCATTCTTATAAAAATTTTCAATGTATATACCAATCGGTTTCGTATATAGTTTGTTAGAATGAAACTTTGTGTTATTAATTGAACTATTTACTATTGAAATTTTGTCAGCTGAAAATATGACCCTATTGTTTCCAGAGAGTATACAGTTATGTACACTTCTGTGTTTTCAGTCTGTTTTCTTAATTGTCTTCTCTGGAGTGCACTTAGGGTTCCTTACTTCAAGTTATTTAGCATAGAAGGAGACAAACCTGGCAGAGTACAGGTCACTTTTTGTTTTTGTTTTGTTTTGTTTTGTTTTGGTGATTTGGTCTTTTTGATACAGAGTCTCGCTATGCAGTCAGGCTGGCCTTGACCTCACTTAGTAACCCAGGCTGGTCTCAAACCCTCAACCATCCTCCTGCCTCAGCCTCCCAAGTGCTGAGATGGCAGGCATGCCCCACCACGCCTGGCTAGTCACCTTTATTTTTTAATTTTCACATTGTCTTAGATACTCTTCTCATTGCTGAGGCAAAAATACCCAGTTATCTACAAGTTAAAGGAGGAAAGGTTTAGCGTGGCTCACAGTCTGCGGAGGTCTCAGTCCACAGCTGGCTGGCTGCAGAGCAGGGTGGCGTGGCACAGGGGCATCACAGAGCAGGCAGGCAGAAGGCGGCAAGCAGCAAGTGACAGACTACAAGCCGCCCTCTTTCTGTCTCTTAGGCTGTATCCAGGCTCCCTGCCCATCGAGGGGGTGACACTCACACTCGCCCCTAGCGTTGCCCCATGAGTCAATCCCAGCATCACTTTCCTGTTCTCAGCGTCTCACTCCTAGATCCAGCCATCTCGGAAAACCGCCACCTGTGACTACAGGAAGCTTTGCGGGGACATCTAGCCACGAGCCATCACACACATATTCTTCCACAATCATGAGTTATGGATGAGGGCTTTAAGGTTCTTCAAAAGTGAAGAATCTTTGCATCATCCACGTGGCTCTTAACTGTACTCGGTTTGCATACGCGCTGTGTATAGTATCAGTTTTTCCCTTCCCTAGTACAGTGTCAGCTTTTATAAATACGGCTTTGAAACGAGTGTGCCTTTACAGCGTATTATGTTTTGCGTGTGTCTATTAAATCAAGATCCTTTCCAGATCCTATATTTTTGGTACTTTTACGTGCCTCCTGTGTTAAGCCCCGCGTAGTGAATTTCTTCACTGGGGTAGTGACTGTTAGACTTTTTCCAGTATTTGTTCTGGGTGTTTGAAGCCGTTTCAGGTTGCAGATTTGCAATGCCGGTGGCTTCGTCGTGAACTGGCCTTTGCGCAGCGCTCGCTCCCCGCTTTTCCTCCACTTGTGCTGCTTCCGGTAAAACCTGGCGTTTCGCTGGTGGATGTTTTCCTCGGTCACTTTTCCCTCACGCCTCACCGTCCAGTTCCTTGTGGCTTTGTTTCTGTTTCTCTTTTTAAAAGGCGTTATTACCATTTCTTCCCCTGGGCGGTCAAGCTTAATCCATTTATCTCTGACGATTTTTTAACCACAGGCAGATCTTTTTCTGCAGCTATCGGATCTTTTTCTGCAGCTATCGGATCTTTTTCTGCAGCTATCCGATCTTTTGCTGCAGCTGTCGTATACTATTGTCTCTTCTCTTGCTTGTTTTCCCCTCTCCAGGTGGCTTTTTTTTTTTAATATATCTTTATTCCATTGTTTCCTTTTACAATTGGGAGGATATGCATTTTATCTCTGTTGCTAGTGCTTCCAGGAGAATTTCATTGTGTGCACATAAAGTTTTTTTTTTTTAACTTAATTCTTTTGTTTTCCAAAACACAAGCACCTTACACTATATGACTTATGCAGCGGGATGCTTATTTATTTTTTAGTTCTGCCGGTTTTACTGGGTGTTAGTTATTTCTCAGTATTAACCATCTTCGTGGCGTGTGATTCACGACAGTGAAGTGGGGGTCTCTGTCTCTGCACCCCCTACCTGTGTACCTGTGCTCCTTGGTTTACGCCTCTTTTGATGTTGAGAGAACCCCAAGGTGGGGCCCATGGGGCTGGGAGCTTGGTCAGGATCTCGCTGGCAGAGAGGGCACTGCTTCTGAGCAGGGTGAAGGAAGCACATGTTGGCCCATGTGCAGGCAATGCATGGTTCACTGTCACCTCTGGAAAAGTGCGGGGCTTCTTGGTACCTTTTATGCAAACACAGAATGAACCTAGCAAGTATTAAATCAGTAAGTATGCTGGAAGGCTGAGGCAGGAAGATTTCAAGTTTGAGACCAACACAGGCAACTTAGTGATTTAAAAAAAATACCCTGTTGCAAAAACCAAATTTTTTGTTTTGTTTTGCTTTGCCTTAAAAATGGCTGAGGATGTAGCTTAGTACAAAGTCCCTGGGTTAGATCCATAGTGCTACAAAACAGAAAATAAAATTAGTCATTAGCAAGTGGCATTCACTTCATTTCCTGGTTTTCATGCTACTCTCATTGTCTGTCTGTCTGTCTTTTTTTCTTCTATTTTTAGCTTTTTAGTCCACATCTGCAATATGTAATGGTCACACTGGTGGTGGGGAGTTGGTCCGTGGTGGGGAGTTGGTCCGTAGTGGGGAGTTGGTCCGTGGATGTCACACTTCCTAATGCTTTTCTCACCCCTACTCCTCCCCCTCCCCTTTTGGCATCCCTGGTCCCCTTTCAGTTCCAAGTGACCCCTCTCCCTTCCTCCCAGCATCCCAAGAGAGCCCTGTGCCCCACCTCCAAAGACATACTAGTTGCTTTTTAAAAATAGAAACCTCTTTATCCCATTTCCCCCAGTGACTTGTGGTTCTGGGGTGCCTCAGGACCGCAGCACACCGGCTGGTCCTCAGATTGCCATTGTGTCTGTACAAGTGCCGATTGGAAGAAACGGGGCGGATCTCACTAGGAACAGGGCTTTCCAAAATTGCGTCGGGCGTGGTGCTGTAGCGTTCTCTCTTTCAAGGAAATCTTCCGAGAGCCAATGTCTTGAAACTAAGCAAAATCAGAATTCCACCCAGGCTCCGATGGGAATAACCCGGAAGACCTTGCGACCCACACACACCAGGCTACACCCGGGAACCCGCAGTCCCTGGGAACACTGGGCTCTGGCCGCCGTCCTTGCAGCGCAGGAGGGGTGGGAGTCCCGGGAGTCCCTGTGTGGTCAGCAGCTGGACCGGCGTGCGGAGCTCAGGAACCCTGCCCAGGTCCTCCTGGAGCCTACGTGGCTCACTCCCCGCCAGGTAGAGTTGCTGCTTTCATGCAGCACCAGCAAGGAATTTTGGTTATTTTCTTTAAATTCGGCATCTTGAGCTGAGTGTGTTTGTGCATGCTGGTGATCCCAGCACTCTGGAAGGCCGAGGCAGGGGGGTGGTGAGGTGAAGCCAGCGGGGCCATTTAGTGACTTAGTGAAACCCCGTGTACTCAGTGCAAATGCCCTGGGTTGGAAATCAAAGTCTTGTCTAGGAGTTTTGCTTCAATGGCTGCCCATTGACTGCACCCTGGCTCTGCCTTCCAAGGTCCTTGGCCCTGAGCCCCCTTTGTCTCCTACCCTGGAGGGGAACCCAGCGTTCGGTAGCCAGCCTGGGTGCCTGTGGGACAGAGACCTGTTTTCCCTGCTGTCTTTTGTGTGCTGCCTTTTTGCTGGCTGTTACTTTGTTCGTCACCAAGGACTGGTTTCTTCTTGGGCACACAGACCACATGCTATTTCTAGGCTGTAAATTTCCAAAGCTTCCTCGCCTTCCACCTCTCCAGCCACACATCGGAACCTGGAAGTGTGTTTGCAGCTATAACAGGCACCCTTAAATACCAGTTAAATTCGGAATAAGTACCAAATCCGTATGGTTCCTGGCCTAAAAGAAGCTATAAAAATATGACTTGGATGTGAGTCCTCTGGGGCCTTCAAAAATAAGAGATGCTTCCTGAGCTTTTTAGAGCTTTATTTGGGGTTCCAGAATAGCCCTGGCCACATGTGCAGGATGTTGACTGAACCAGAGGATCGCGTCTCATTTCCGTGGTCCTGGATCCTCCCGGCAAATTCCTTTCCTATTTCTGGTTTTCCCTGAGATGAGATGCATGGTAATATCAGGGACTGATCAGACCTGCGACCTCCCAAACAAGTGGACAGCAAAGGCTTAACTAGAAGAGTCGAGTGGTGTGATTTTAGAGCTCCAGGAAGATCCAAACCTTCTAGCAGAATTCGAGATTCCCTGGGGGCTGAGACACAGAGCTTCTCTGGGCTCAGAGAAAGGGTTAGAGTAGAGAAGGTGGGAAACCAAACAGGACCTTGGCAGTGGTTCAAGGACTTCTCCAAGTAATACATTATGCTGGCTAGGAGAACTGTGTTACCTTCAGGACAGTCACCACAGGAGTGAGACCCGGCAGCTGCAGTCTTTAGCTAATTGGGGTGGAGCCAGGCTTCCTCAGCTGTGGCCTTGTCTCATCCTTTGAGGTGCCACTGGCATCTTAGGTAACTATGGGCCTCACCCAGGACCAGGGATTCACAGAGGTTCACTTACTACGTACGGATCCACTGCCCATCTCCAGACGAGTGGCTTAGACCTGGGACAAACTCACAGATAAACATAAAAAGCCAATTGATTAATTTTACATCCTGCTCAGAGCTGCTCTGCAGTGGTCTCCACTAGTAATAGTTCTTTATTTTCTGGTAAACTTTTTTTTTTTTTTGAGATTATTTTTTCTTGAGATTGAATCCAAGGCCTCATGCTGACCTCTATCCTTGGTCTTTCTTTTTGTATTGTTTAAATTTCAAAACAAGGCCCTGCTGAACTGCTGAAGTATCTCTGGCTGGTCTTGATCTTGGGATCCTCCTGCCTCAGCCTCCAAGAGTGCCAGGATTGCAGGTTTGCACTACCTTGCTGGGTGTTCTGGTAAACTCCTCGAGGACAGGCCCCTTCTTTAGCATTCTCAGTGTCCCTTGCAGGGTCTGTTCTGGAAAGAATCATGAAAGAGCTAGCTCAGAAATCGGAGGTACCCAGGGTGGGGGCCCTGCCGCTGCTGGCTCTGTGGCCCCATGTGTGCACTGCTGACGTTTCCACCTCTTCCTTCTGCAACCTATTTTTTCCATCCTCATGACAGCTCTTGGGAACTGGAGCCACCCTTACTGCCCCAAATCCCAGGTCACCATGTGGAGAGTCTGCAGTGTCATCTGCAGCCGGGTCTTGGGCCTGGGGTATCTTAGTGTCCTGCTGTGTCCTGTGGACCTCGGGTCTGTCTCAAATGCTCTGGTTTGGTCTGCAGTGGCCCAGAGCTTCCATCTAGGGGTGACTAGGAGGCGCTCGGGGAAGGAGACGCTGAGGTCCAGGCGCACTGATGGCCTCCGCGTGCAGCAGGTGTGGTCTGCAGATACAGTGAGTGCTCAGGCCAGTCACAGTGAAAGACACCTGACCCCGAGGCCCTCTACGAGTCCTCCCCCAGCTTGGAACACGCTCACCCCATCGCCCTCGCCGCTTTCTGCAGCAGCTCTGGGGTCTTCTTTCCCGGGTATCTTTAGTTGCGCTGTCCTGGCTGCCAACTTGTCCTGAAGCAATTTCATACCTTTGCCTTTTGTGGTCGTTTTGACTTTGGGGAAGAGCCAGGAGTCACACGGTGCCACATTGGGTGACTACCGCAGATGAGGGCGTGCAAAGTGAGCGTCATGTTTTTAGGTCTGCCTTTCCGTTACACGGCGCTTGGCAGGAGAACGTCATTGTATTTTTGATCAAACCTGATAAAGACACCCAAGAAAAAGTACTCCAGAGCTGCCGCAGAGAGTGGCAAGAGGGGCAGGATGAGTGGACGAGTGTTGGAGGTGAGGGGAAGCTGATTCACGGCGGTGCATCTGTTACTGTAGTGAACGAATTTAAACATTCGTCCTGTGCTTTGATCACACCTCGTCCATATGCTGTGGAGAATATTCAGGGCACTTTCAAGTTCTTCCTCACTTGCACAGAAGTTTTAACTGGTGTCTTTGCCCCTGGTGCTTGAGAGAAGCCCCAGGGCCCCAGGGCAAACTTTGGTCTCCTTTTCTGACCTCAGAAAACTTTTCCAGGCAGAACTGCAGCCTTGTCACCTCTGGGTCCCCAGTGCATCTGGACTATGGTGCAGCAGATACCTGGCCCTCACAGCCAACCCTCTGCTTGCAAGGTCTGGGCTGTGCTAGGACACCCCCTCTCCTGGACCCGGTGTGTGCAGCCAGCTTGGCCTGAGAGGTGGCGTGGAGGGGGATGGTGCACACTGACTTTATCGTCAGAGGGGGAAATTTCTGCTTCTTCCCACTGCTTTTCCAACCTTGGAACTGAACATTGGCTCTGGATTCAGAATCCTTGGTGCAGAGCAGCTCTGCATCAGGCCCTCAGCTTCCCCAGTGCCACAGTGCTGGGTGGGCACAGGCTGGAGTGGGGTCTGGAGGGAGCCCCAGGGAAGTGCGTGGGGGGCTCAGGGCTCTGCCACCCGGCCACCCTGGAGGCAGAGGAGAAGCACATGGCAGTCTGCTGAGCTGCTGTCTGCTGTGGCCGTACCAGGTGCAAGGTGTCAGCCTGAAATGTAGACCGTGCTCACTGGGCCCCTTGGTCTGGGCAGCGATCTGATGTGCGGGCTGCTGTTTTGGGTAGGGAAGGGCGCAAAGTGGGTAGGGAAGCCTGGAAGACACCTCCGGCTAAGGTGCTCACTGCTAGGACAAACCAAAGACGGGCACTGCTCCTGCCTCCTGCCTCCTGCCTCCTGCCTCCTTCCTGCCTCCTGCCTCCTGCCTCCTGCCTCGCTGCCTCGCTGCCTCCTCCTCTTTGATTCCCTCCCACTCTGGGAGAAAAGGATGTGAAAAGGTGCTGTCTGCCAGCTCAGGCAGCCTGCTCCAAAGGAAATCCCAGGCCCAGGGGTAGCAATCTCTGCACCTCTCGGGGCGCATCTGGGGAAGACATCACTCTCCAGGTCGCCTGGAGAGTCCCTCTCACACCTCAGCCTTGTGCTTCCAGCAACCCCTTTCCTAAATGCACCTTTGTGGTGCATTCTCTTTGTGGAACTTGGCTGTGGTTCGTATTTTGGGCCGAGCCACAGCTGCAAAGCCCCCTCTTCCGGGAAAGTCCGCATGACCATAATCGATTTCCCCAGGGGCCGTTGCTGGCAGCTCCTTTCCAGCGGGAGAGGGCCTGGACTGGTGTGCATGGGTGTGTGTCTGTGTGTGTGTATGTGTGTGTTTAGCTGGGAGCTGCGTGAGCCTTTTCTCCTCCCCCATCCAGAGGCTCCCTGCCCCCTTCCCCAGGGCAGAGGTGAAAGCCCACAGTTACAGACCCCTCTGTGGCTGCAGCAACAGGTACAGCCCAGCTGTTGACAAACAACTTAGGTTTCGGCAGTAGAACTTTTATATTTTTTCCTCAAATCAAGTATCCTGTGTGCATGAGCTTGGGTGGAGGATCTAGGACCTCTCCTCCCTCTTTTGTCTAATCTCCTTGCTGCCCCTGGGCTGGTCCTGTGGCTGCCGCCTGCCTGTGGGGGCAGTGGCCAATGTCTGGCAGATCGGAGCTGAGCAGGATCCCCGTGCACCGCCAACTGCTCGCTGCCCAGCTTTTCTTGTGGAATTAACTCACCTGACTCCTAAGCCCGCTGGACTGCACCTGCAGAGAAGCATCACGTGACTCCCTGTTGTCTCTGTGGTATCGTGCAGGGCCAGTCTCATCACATGACCTGAAAGGGTGACTTTAGCAGCTTTTTCAAAGTGCTTGGAATTGGGATGCAATAGGATTATATTAATTTTTTTTGTGTTTCTTTAAGAAAAGTACAAGCCAGGTTTAAATTAAGAAAGGCTTAAGCATATTTGTTATCCAAGCACTTGGAGAGGCTGAGGCAGGAGCATTGCTGCAAATTTGAGGCCAACCTAAATTATATAGTGAGACCCTGTGTCAAAATAAAAGAAAAAAATTTCAACCCAGCAGAGTGGTACATGCCTGTCATCCCAAAACCCTGGAAGGCTGGGGCAGGAGGATTCCAAGTTCCAGCCTAATCTTCACAACTTATGACTTAGTGAGATCCTACTTCAAAATTTAAAATGAATGGCTGGGGCTGCAGCTGAGGAGGAAGGGCTTGGATTCAATCCCTAGCACTGAAAAAGGTAAACAAGAAGGAAAGGCTTAAAGCCCCCTTGGCCCTTCGGTCTGTGTCATTTGTAATGAGGGGCAGTATTTACGGAACGCTTATTTGCTGAGGATCCCCAGGTAGCAGAAGGCTGCCATCCCTTGGGACCATCTTTCCACTCTTCCTTCATCTCTGCCTCTTCTGCACCTTTTCAACCCCAGTTCCTGCTTTGCAAATGGAAAGTGGTGGAGCCCTAAATGGCTGCAGGGATATTAAGAAACTGCCACTCCGTGTACAAGTTTGTGAAGGAGGAATGAGGAGAGCAATGGGCGTGGGGCTGGGCTGAGTGCTGTGTGATGCGGACCTGGATCCTATACAGAGCTGGGTCCCATACAGAGCTGGATCCTATACAGAGCTGGATCCCATACAGAGCTGGATCCTATACAGAGCTGGATCCCATACAGAGCTGGATCCCATACAGAGCTGGATCCTATACAGAGCTGGATCCCATACAGAGCTGGGTCCCATACAGAGCTGGATCCCATACAGAGCTGGGTCCCATACAGAGCTGGATCCCATACAGAGCTGGATCCTATACAGAGCTGGATCCCATACAGAGCTGGATCCCATACAGAGCTGGATCCCATACAGAGCTGGATCCCATACAGAGCTGGGTCCCATACAGAGCTGGATCCCATACAGAGCTGGGTCCCATACAGAGCTGGGTCCCCTACAGAGCTGGATCCCCTACAGAGCTGGGTCCCCTGCAGAGCTGGATCCCATACAGAGCTGGATCCCCTACAGAGCTGGATCCCCTACAGAGCTGGATCCCATACAGAGCTGGATCCCATACAGAGCTGGGTCCCCTACAGAGCTGGATCCCCTACAGAGCTGGATCCCATACAGAGCTGGATCCTATACAGAGCTGGATCCTATACAGATCAAGGTCAGGGGCAGGCCCGTCTGTGAGGCGCTTGGTGCTGTCCACTGCCTTCACTTTACTGATGGCCGGGCTTACTGTCCCACCTTGCCAACCCTCTTGTCTGTGCATTGAGTACTGTGTTGCAACTGGACAGTGTTTGCTGTCTGGTCACAGTGGACCAAGCTGGTGACCCATCCCGGAAGCACTGGCTGCACAGAGGACCAGGGCCTGGGACGCGCTCCCGGGCTGGCTGTTGACAGCTCCACAGCACCCCACCGATCTGCAGCTCCAGGGAGCACTGACTGGGGTCCTGGGGTTGGTCCCAGGAAGCCTTGGGATCTCGCAGCTTGTACTTCCGCTGGGACGTCCAAGAGTTGCCAGGAGATGGAGCTGAAGAAAGGAAACCAAGGCGTGGAGCGGTGGATGGACATGGAAGATGGTCGCAGATGGGCACCACGGGGAGCCCAAGTTAGGAGCACAGGGCAGGTGTTTGCAAGTACACAGGTGAGGCTAGTCCCCGGCTTCCCTGGGCTATTCCTAGCACGGCACAAAGTGGGTTTCTGACCTTCGGGGCTCCAGGAACCTGCCCCAAGCATGGATCGCTCATTGCTGTATTTCCTTTTCTCTCTGTGGTTCTCACTTTTCTGAGACCTTTCAGCTCTGCTTCCTGCAGTTCTAAGAACTGGTTTCCTGCAGAGTGCCCTGCATAACCCTAGTATCTGGGAGTGTGTTTTACAGAAGTGGGGTGATTGTAAATCTAAGTGGAAACATAGGAGAAAAAGTACAGTCACTTTGCTCTCTCACTCACTGAAGCCCTTAAATCTTCTTTTTTCCCACTTATCCTTGGAGTGGGCCGGAGAAGATGGGGGTGCATAGGTAGTTGGGTCTCTGGGGAGTGCAATCTGTTATAGCTTATGCTTAGATGTCCCCCCAAAGCCTCAAGTGTTCCTACATGGGGCTTTTTGGAGGTGGCTTGATCCAGGACATGTGATACAGTGATTAAGAGTATATGATTACTAAATTGGTTTAGCACAGTTCTGGGTGTAGATAATGGGAGCCTCACCCTGGTTGTGGTGGTGCCAACCAATAGGCTTGTAGCCTAGATGGAATATAAAGAGAGAAGGAAGGAAGGCTTGCTGCTGACTGCTGCTGCTGCTGCCTCCTGGCTGCCCTGCCATGGACTGTTTCTTCACAGCCATGCCTCTCTGCCGTGCCTTGAAGCCAGCTGACTATGGACTGAACCTCTACAAACTATAATAAACTCAAATAAACCATCCCTGTTTTAACTTTGAATATTGAGTATTTTGTCTCAGTAACAAGAAAAATAGCTAAGACAGAATCTGAATGGAGCCAAACCTGCTGAGGTTCCCAGATCAACTCCTTTTTATTATTTTTTTTCTCTTTTAAATTCTTGTTGAGACAGGCCTCCCTATGTGGTTCAGGCTGGCCTTGAACTTCCTGTACAGCCTAGGCTAGCTTCAAACTGCTTCAGCTTCCCCATGCTGGGATTCCAGGTGTGTGCCACCACACTTGGCTCAGGTCAGCTCTTAGAAGTGCATTCCTTCCTGGTTTCCTGGAAGCTTGCTGGCGTTTGGAAAGAGCCTGCATTGTCATTTGTTGAAGGACTTGGATCCAAGCGAGCTGTGGACTCATCAGAGCAGTGATCACAGCTCCCTGGTTTGCAGACCAATTGGACCATGCCTGTGCAAAACGATGACCACAGCACAAACCCCAAGAAATGACTGCCATCTGGAATTCAAGGAGAAAACAATTCAGTGTCAGAATTCCACAGAAGAGATGGCTGGAGGGAGAAGAGGCATTGGCTTGCTTTCTGCATGGATCTGGATTTGCTTCACCTCGCTGATCCTCATTTTCCTCCTTGGTGGAAGCAGGAGGCCATACCGGGTCATTGGGAGGGACCCATCTCCAGTGTCACTGGCAGATGTGTGGGTTGGTGTGGTGGGGAGGAGTTTGGCTCCTTCTCAGGCACAGCAGGCACATGCAATATTCCCTGCTGTCCCTGGTCCCCTTCAGGAGGGTCCTGTTTACTTCTTTCATCATAGAAAGGGAGAGGACAAGGAGAGAAGAAAGCGCTGGCCTGCACTTGATTTTCAAATTGGCAGTGAGTGACTGTGAATAATGCCAGTTTAAACTGTACGTGTGAGTGCGTGCCTGCAGGCACCTGCTCGCTGGGCGAAAGCAAGCTTTTCAAACAATCTGCTTTCGTGTTTGCAATAAAATCTGATCCCTTGGATGTCTCTTTTTGGTTCGCGGATTTACGGTTTTGTCTTCTGCTTGCCTTTTTGGGTGATTTCTTTTTGGCACAGCTTGTGATACTCAGGCTACTGGGAAAGGAATAATAAAATGCTTTTTTCCCCCCAAGTCTGGAGTTAAGTCAGCCACTGTTTTCTGATGGTTTCCTTTTGCGTCACAGGGGCATCTGTTGCTTCATAGATACTCCATTTCTGGTCAGATCATATTTTCTGTCCTTGGCTATGTGCAGCTGTTGGGACGATAATGGTCAAGTGCAGTCCCAGTCTGACCAAAATGACCAAATGAGTGGCGGTGGTGGCCCTTTATTCTGCAGATGTAATTCCCATACAGTGCATTTACTGTCTTAGCTTGCAAAGTGCTCTAGAGCAGAGCTTTATTAGGACCTGCTGTGCTCAGGCACTGTGAGTAGAGCTAGGGAATACACGGGTATTGGCTTAGAGATTTTAATGCATCCGGAGACAGATCTGTGATAGAGATGGCGCCCACTGTTGGCTGATTGTTTGGTTCCTGGTCCTTTGCCTTGGTGTTGCCACCTCCTTGGTTTAGACTTGTTCCCAACTGGCAGGTCCATTTCAGCCTCAGGTCCTCCTGAGGACAGGCCCTTGCTTCCTCCTGCCCTGCTGCCCACTTCTCCAAGGTAGCTGGAGAGTCTGCATTCTCCTGAGACAATCTTCCTCCTCTTTCTACATTTCTGCCTGTCCTTCTGCACCTTTTTAACTCAGCCTGTCTCTCCATCTGCTCCTTTGCAAATGGCAAATGGTCAAGCCTGAAATGACCACAGAGCATTGAGAAACCACTGCTTTCCATGCAAATGCACGAGGCCACAAGGAGGCGAGGAACAGGCGTGGGGCCGGGGCGCTGGGAGATGAGGAGCTGGACTGCAGAGATCCAGGTCAGGAGCAGGCCTGTCTGTGAGGCCCTCGCACACTGTCCGGTGACCTTGGAGTTCCCTGATTTATTTATTTATTTATTTATTTATTTTTGTACTGGGGATCGAACTCACGATCTCATGCTTACCAAGCAAGTGCTTGAACCACTAAGCTAAATCCCGAGCCCTTTCCCTAATTTTTTAACCTGTATGTAGAACAGTGGAAAAAGTGGTGATTAAATTGGCAATAAGTATAAACGTGGGCCAGCACATCTCTAATATTTTAAAATTAGAGTTCCTCTTCAAGTGTTGGCTGGGTCTGCACTTTCCACCTCAGATGCAGAAACAAAAACAGCCACTGTGGAAAGACCAGAGTCTGCCACCTAAGCACCGCGTCCCCCCCCCCCGACTCTGGGAAGCTTGCACCCTGAGGTTTGTTTTGCATGAAGGATAAATTGCAGGTGGAGAAACCCCAATCACCAGAATATCCCAACCTGTCGCTGTGTATAATAGTGTGTATTTTAAGGCAGAGGTTAATGGGAGCTGAATTTCTTTTGGTGGCAGCCGCCTCCCTGGGGTTTTGGGAGTACAGCAAATATTGGTGTAGGAAGATTCGAGATGCTGAGGCCCCATGGAGGTGATGCGCCCTGTCTCAGCCTTCTTGCACAGAGAGGTGTGGAGTAGAGTCCCAGTTCTGTAAACAGCTAAATTAGCTATAAATATCACAGGCAGGTAGACAGGGCTGGGCCAGAGGCGCAGGCTTCGGAAAAAGAGGAACTGCTACATCCACATACTTCCCCGAGATGAACACCAGGGACTGATAATTCTAGACATCAGTCTCGGTGGGGGATCAAAGCCTCCTTGCCCCACCCCTTTCAAGAAAGCCCTTGTCCTTCCCATGTGCACTTGCTATGTGACTGACTTCCCATTTTTGATTCCCAGTTAATATTACCTAAGTGACTGCACTTTAATCTTATTGGTTGATCATAATTTTGTCCCATTTTACATCTACCTCGTGACCTCCCATTGGATCAATATTACCAAAGTGACTATATTTGTAATCTGATTAGTTGGCTATAGTTTTGTTCCACTTTGAAGCAGCCTCCCCTCATGGTTTTGCTCAGTAAAACACCTTTATACTCAAGGTTCAGCAAGCCACCCACTTTCCAGGCCCCTTTAAGTCTCTCTTAGGTAGAAGGTATCTTTTTCTTAATAAATTCTTCCTCCTTGTTATGGTTGATAGGCTGTGTCAACTTGAGCAGTTTAGAAACTTAACTGACTCAGCAGGGGGCCATGGTCCTCACCCTGTAAACATCCTGAACCTGTGCAGGAGGAGGGCAGGGAGCTGGTGTGAGGGCTACGTCTGCCCTAGGGCAGGTAGCCTGCTTACAATATAGAGGAAAGAGGCTCGCTCTCCCCACCCCTTTTTGCTCTTGTTGCTTTTGCCCTCTTCCATTGCCTTGAAGTGTTTCCCTCAGCCATGCCCTCTTGCCTTGGAGTCAGCTGATTATGGGCTGATACCTCTGCAAACTGTGAGCTAACTAAATCTTCGTTTCCTTGATTTTGGGAATATTTTATCTCAGCAGTGAGAGAAAAATAAGTAAGACACTCCTCTTACCCTCTCTTGTTCCTGTAATTCATTCCTCACTTTTAGAGAACATGAACTTGACATTTCAGACATCTAGCTGGCTGGGAGTTATAACATTTTCCTTGTATTATTTGGAGATTCATAAATCATCCCTGTGTCATACATCCCTATATCATTGCAAGAGGGTGAAGAGGAAGAGAGAGGCAGGGCAGGTGTATGGTGTCTGTGTCAGATGGTTTCTCTCCAAACAGGGCGGAGGCCCGCTCCCTGCTGTACCTTCCAGGCAGGTCCACTGGGATGAACCCCACTCCCACACAGGTCTTAGCCCAGTGGCCCTGCTTTCTTACCTTTTGTGCTTTTGTTGGTGGCATCAAGCGTTTGAAGAGCCATCCACACAGGAGGCATTGATGATGCCTTGTGCTTTTCTGGCTTTTATCTACATGTTGCCCCAAAGCTTCATGCACTCATAGGTAGGGCTTTTGGAAGAAGAGTGGATTATGGGGGTGTAAGAGCTGACTTGCTGTTGGAAGGGGGTTAGGGTCAGGTTGGAAGAGGCAGTCCCTGGGAGTGTGACGTGGAGGGGTTGTCTCCCTACTCTGCCCCTCCCTTCTCTCGCTGCTTCCTGTTCACCATGAGGTAAGCAGCTCTCCTCCACCAGAGCCTTCTGCCACGCCATGCTCTTGCTTTCTTGCAGCCAGCTGACCATGGACTGAAAGGGAATCCAAATAAACCTCTCCTCCTTTCAGTCCTGGGTGTTGGGTGTTGTATCCCGTAATGAGAAAATGACTAAGACACACTCCTTCCCACGGCTGATCTTCTCTTTGGCTCGTGACCGTTTCCACGTGGAGACAGTGCCAGCACTTGTCCCCGTGACTGTGTGATGGAGGTCAGTATCAAGTCTCACACCTGTTCCAATAAACTCTCACCCCTCACTGTGTATTTCAGTCACTTTTACTCCAGTGTCAGTCTGATTCATCCGACACTACTACCCATTGAGCTGTGCAAATGTGATGTGCAACGCGTGATTCCTCACCCACAGAGAGACAGGGCTGCTTTGTTATCTTTTCGGGACACCCTCCTGGGTACCTGGGACCCCCAGTGGTGAGGCGAGGAATGAATCAGCAGAGAATAGCACGGGTCCATCAGGACTTCCTGTGGCAGACTGCATACCCCTCTGTGCGCACCAGCCCCACCGTGGCTTCGGGTGTGGAGGACCATCTGGAGAATTCTCCATTTTGGCTAAACCTGGCCCTATTCCTGTGTATTGATATGTACGGAGTTGGCTAGCATGTTCCCATATCCCTTCAGTAGGCTTTAAACAATGTAAATTGCTGTCACTGAGGTGCAGTCTTTGAAGCCAGGGGACAGGTCAGTGTCCACCCACCGTAGCTCCCAAAGAACATGTCTGAGCCAGCTGGGGTGACAGCTGCACACTACACTGTGTGCAGCCATCGAGCCTCGAGGTAAGAGGCTGTGACTTCCCAGGCATAAAAGATTACACATCAGAGCTGAAGTGTTGACCCCAGGACCTTAGATACTACCTCCGCTTGTGTTATGCAGACTGCTCTTTCTGCACACCCTTCCCTCTGCACATTACAGAGGTGATTTCGGGCCTCCTACTTCGTCCGGCTTACGGCTCTCGTATACTTCCACCACTCTCACAGTCACTCGTCCCCTAGCCGCTCCCTGTGAATGAAACCCGGGTCAGGCCCTGGGTCCAGGCCTTCGTTCCAGTTAACCATCACCCTACCTTGATTTAGGACCCTGAGGTTCCCCACATCTATAAATAAGCCTTGGTGTCTTTATTGTCACCGTGAGTTGTACTGGAAGTGGTAGGTTGCAATTAACTCGCTAGAATCCCAGTAGTTTTTCCATGGGATTACAGGAATAAACTTCCTGGACCTCAGCTCTCTATAATCTCCCTTTGGTGACACGAGGACATTCTTCCAGGGCCCCCTGGGCTGCCCCTGTGGCTGATGGGCAGATCGCAGTGCCAGTGGTATGTGTGATGGACCGATAGGTCAGCATCCCAGACCCTTGCATCTTAGAGAGGTGACATGGAGGCAGCTGTGCTGCTGGCCTCCCGAGCATCTATTAAGCACAGCTGTCTGTGACAACAACCTTGTTATTGGCTGCCTTGCTTGCCTTTCCCTGCCGGCCTCCCCGCCACCTAGACCCCAGTTTTCTAAGAATCTCACTTCTCAAATAAACCACTTTCATGAAAGTACTCATCTCCCTGTCTGCTTTTGCAGGGACCCAGGATAAGACACTTCCTGAGATTCTGTTTTCCTATGTGCAGAAGGAGTGGAGCCCTAGTGCTCACTGGGAGAATCAGGTTATTGCAGGACGAGAGTGTGTCTGGGAGCTTTAAGCACTCACTTGCTGGATTTGGGGTTCGCTTCTTAGTGGACACCATTAGAATTTCAAGGAGTCCTGTGAGCTTCCAGAAATGAGTTCTCACGTTCCTTGAATGGGTGCTATTGACCGAGCCTGAGTGAACAGCACCCTATTGGAAGGATTCGTAAGCCCATGGGAGTTAAACTGTGTGCTCCTTCTGCAGGAGGCCTGTGCCTCCCAAGGGGGGGTCACGAGTGTGACACGGCACAAAGTAGAAAAGCGGAGAGGACAGATTGTCACCAACTAAGTCAGTGCTCCTCGGACCACATGGCTGGGCAGCAGGGCTGTGAGTTCTGCAGCTGCCCCGGCTGGCCCACCCTTCTTCAGGTTCTGCCCACTCCCTGGGCCACCCTGGAGAAGGCTGGACTAGGCTCTGGAGCTTTCTGGCTTCCCGTGTTTGCACTGGAGCGTCCCCGGGATGACTCACACACAGAATGTGCGGGCAGAGCCCTTTGCAGGTGGTTTGGTTGAAGGTGGGACAGGGGACTGAGGCGCAGACAGAGTGTGTTTGGTTGGCCCTGCCACCCGCTGACGCTGACTTTACCTCCCATTTATTTTGGGAACTCGGGGAGGACGCCAGTCACTGAATGTGCCCTTGTGGACACTGCAGTAATGAGACCCTGCCTCCGAGGCCGACGTCTGGTGGGGAAGACGACAACTTTATGTCCCCTACCTGGGACGACTCTGTCCTCATCCCAAGAGACCCAGGCAGTTGACAAAACTCTCATTCTCTCCAGCACTGCACAACGGCACCCGCAATTACCTGTAACTGTGTTTCCTTTCAAATTAATTTAGCCGCAGCATTGGGAAAATCAAATGGACTCTTTCGGGACAATGTGGGAGACGCTTTGAACTCTGTGAAGCAGCCGCTGGCCATCTGAGGACGTCCTGAGGTGTTGGAGGGGGCCAGCACTGTGGTATTTCCTCAGTGTGCAGACAGGGATGACAGGCTGGGCAGCGAGGGTCAAGCTCAAGGCTGCAGTGACTGCAGCATGGTCCATGGGCCCGTGGCTGCCACGTGGATGCACGTCTCCTCACCTGCAGACGCTGAGGAGAATGAAGGTGGCAGGTGTATTCCCTGGGGCCCCAGCACAGTCCAGGCCTGTCAGCAGTGTGCCACACCTCACCCCCAGTATCCCAGAGTGCGGCCTATCTGGGAGAGGCTCTGACCACGGTCATGAGGGGCATGTGCAGTTCCCTGCCAGGCCAGGGGGATCCTTGTCCATACAACATGAAGAGAGAGAGGCCACATGGCAGGAAGGTGATATGCAGAGACAAAAAAGGCAACTATGGCTCCCCAAACCGAGGAGAGAGGCCTGGATCCCACCCTGCCTGCATCCCTTGACCTGCCCACACCTTGAATTCATTTCCCATTCCAGAGCCCAGGATCACAGATCTCTGTCCCTTTCACCCCAGGAAACACAGAAAGTACAATGTTTCTCATTTTAGAAATGATGAAACCGAGGTCCAGAGAAGACAGCAGAGGCTGCAGTGGGGTCTTGACCCTCCTCATGCAGCCCAGAATCATGGCCCCAAATCATGCACTATGCAAAAGTACAGAGTTGTACAGAAAAATAACCAAGAAACTTTCAGGTCAGGGATTTTGTGCACCAGAGCCACCCTTGGGGCTCTCTACCTTGTGTTCCTGAATATTTCTTTGTTTAGAGGAAGGTGTAAGTAGTCACTTTTCTGTTTCTGGAAAACAATACCAGACATCCATAACCTAAATGAGGAGAGGTTTAGGTTGGCTCAGCGTTTCAGGGGATTCAGTCCATGGTCAGCTGCTCCAAGGCAGGAGCATCAAAACTGCTCAGTTCATGGTGACCAGAAAGCAGAGCAGAACAGTGACAGAGAGGAAGGTCACCCCTCCATGACCACATAGCCACACCCGGAAATGTGCTCCACCTGGGCAACTTTTAGCCAATCAGGTTGATACCCTTAAGTCTAACCTTCACAGGGGGCCACATTTTTCTTACTTACTCTCTTATTACAAAGTGTGATATTTATTGTGTGGAAGGCTCTGGTTAGTAGAGAAAGTCAGAAACCCTTGTTGGCATTCTTTTATTTTCCTTTTTTTGTTCTTTAAGGCATTGTGGATTGAACTAGGGCCTTTATACTGAGCTATATCTCCAGTTATTTTTTTAACTTTTAAAAACTTTTTTCTTTTAAAACAGTCTTTCGGGGCCAGGGATTTAGTTCAGCAGTATAAGTGCCTGCCTGGCAAACGCAAGGTCATGAGTTCAATCCTCGGTACAAAAAAAAAAAAAAACAACCCAACAACAACAACAACAAAAAAAACACAGTCTTCCTAAGTTGCTCAGTGACCCAACCAAACATGAGATCTCCTGCTTCAGCCTCCCAGAGTGCTGTGGTTACTGGTGCACACCAGCACACCCGATTTTTATCTTCCTGTTTGCATGCATCAGTCCCTGCTGTCTTTTTGCCTTCTTATAGAATCTCCAGTCCCCTGTGCTCAGCCACTCCACAGAGGTCCACAGCGCCCCCAGGGTGCAGTGAACCCCATTCCCCTCAGTTTTCCCTCATTTCAGGAGCCCACGAGCTGTCGCCTCATTTAATCTGGCTGCAGTGTCTGCTTTCCAGAGACAGCCTTGGCAGCCTCAGCAGATCAGGAAAGGTGACTTCTGGGGGCCACAGACTCCCATGTTGCTTATCCAGGGTGCAGAAAGATGGGGACCCCTGCAGTGCTGAGGTGCAGAGCAGGACAGGGAGCTCCCAGTGGGGTGTGCAAAGAGCAGCAGTGTGGTCTGAACGAACGCAAGGTGTTTTCTGACCTTCTCTGGCACACGCCTGCCCTCTGCTCCCGCCCAGCTTGCTCCTTGCTTCCTTTAGTTCTGCCACGGCTCTGTGTCCCAGGCGATCTCACACAGGGAGGAGTGCACAGAGGATGCTGTGCTTTGCTTCTGGCAAGGATTAGGTGACCCCTCCTCAGCCGTGACCCCATTTTCACCAGCTTCCTTGGTAGCTGGGCTGCTCCTCTGCAGGGGGACAAGAAAGTGTAGAGCAAGCATTTCTAGCCTCCGGTTTGGACCTCAAATGCAGTGTAGTTTTCCTTCTGGCCTTTGCTGGCTGGTTTGCAGGGAGACTGAAGAAGGGTTCCAGAGCCCAGGGCTCGGAAGGGCGCGGTCTCCTTTCTTTTGCACAGGCATCAGGAGAGGGGAAGGAGTGTTCCTCCTCCTCAGGTTACACTGGGGTCCACATCCAGGCGCCACAGGGAATCCACCAACCCCCAACTTCCTTTGCAGAGGTCGCCAAAGAAGCGGCTGAGGGCTCTTGGTTTCCACAAACCCTCCTTCCTCTCCATCTCCTCTTCCTTCCCTGGCTCTGTCCCTGTCCCTCTTCCTTTTCCTCCTCCTCCTCCTCCTCCTTCCTGTCACTCTTCTCCTCCTCCTCCTCCTCCTCCTCCTCCTCCTCCTCCTCCTCCTCTCTCTCCCTCCCCACCCCATGCTCCTTCTCTTTTTACTTCTGGGCCGGATTGTGGGTAAATTGTGGGTGCCTGTCACTGCTCTGTGTGGCAGTTCTGTAACAGGACCAGGGACACTGACCTGCCACATGTCCCTGGTCCCCTGTCCAATTTTAGGAGATAACTTCCGCGGGCCAGAGCCCGCTTCCGCCACTCCCCATGCTCACCCCCACTGTGCCTCTTGAACCGCACCGCTTGGGGTTTAGAACGAGCTTTTCCTGGTTAGAGCCTTTCACAGGTGGGTGGGGTTGATGGGAAACAGCCCCAGGTGGCTTCTTCCCTGCTCTAATTGCCATTTCTTGCAGTGGGAATGAGGGCGGGAGAATCCTCTTGACAGCCGCTTCCCCTTGCTGGCTGCCTCCTTTTCTGACCTCCAGCAGCTAACTTGTCTTACCTTAGAGGTTTGCTGTTTGCTTCCAGTGTTTTCTGGCTCGCAGTTAACAAGGCAGCCAGCTGTGCCTACAGCCGAGCTGCATCCCAGATGCGGGTGCCATGTGCTAACAAGGCAGGCTTGGGGCTCCTGGGCTGCAGCAGGTGTGGAATCCCACCGGAAGCTTCCCCAGGTGCCAAGGAGGGGCCCTGGCAGATGGTGCTGGTGGACACACGCAGCCTCCAGCCACCCCTGCTGTTCCCAACATCAGGTGCCATCCTCACACCGTGCCTGGGGAGCCCCGAAGTTAGGCAGCTGGACAGTGATACTCTGTGGCCCCATTGTCTCTGCCTGCAGTCAGGCTCCGACGTTGATGGGTTTCATGACATTAGGCAATTTGCAGGACTTCGAAGCCTCTGATGTTTGGGTGGAAGCACCTATGCTGGTTTGTAGAGTGGAATCTATGAAGTGGAGGGTACTCATGCGATTTACAGTGGTGCATTAGTGGCCAAGCTGGGCACTGAGCTGCCCACCAGCCCCTGATCCTGAGAGACCGTGCACTTTCCACGACAGGACCTTGTCTATCACGTGAGGCTCGGGTGGTATCTCCGAGCCCTCCCATTAAGAGACTTTGGCTCTTAGAGTTGCTACCTGCTTAACCACACATTAATCTTGGGTACTTCCTCAGTGTCTCAGTTGTGTATTGACATGCCACACTCATCACGTTGCCATCAGACCTGCAGATTAAAGTTTGTGAGACAGACCTGGTGGTGTACTGTCATAATCCCAGCACTCTGGAAAGCTGAGGCAGGAGGAGCTCAAGCTCAAGGCCAGCCTGAGTAATTTAGTGGCTTAGTGAGACCCCGTCTTAAAATAAAAAACAAGACTGAGGATGGAGCTCAGTGTGAAACCCCTGGGTTTGATCTCCAAGCCGGGGGAATAAAGCCCAGGAGACCAGACCATTGCAGTCTCTTTACAGTAGCAGGATGAACATCTGTCTATGTGCGGGGCCAGGACAGTGTTGCATAGCACGTGGATGTGTGCAGATCAGACCCCAAAACATCTTCACATCGGGCTTCAGTATGTGGAGCAGAAATAGAATTTTAGGAAAACCAATTGGTTCCAACATTTAACAGTGTTCAGAGAGGGAGAAAGGTGAGTGTGATGAGATGGATTTTCACCACCTCTGTAAAACCATAGGCCTCTCTCCCAGGCCTCAGCAGATGACCCATGGGCTGCCCTGGCCAGCTGCCCGTTTCTGTGAACAAGTTTTGCTGGGCTCCACCATGCTGGTGGCTTGGGTAATATCTGAAGTTGCTTTCAGGCCACAGTATCAGAGCTGAGCAGTGGCTGCAGAGACCCCCCACCCCATGGTCCCCAAAACCTGAAATAGTCCCTACCAGCCCTCTGCAGACACAATTCGCTGGCCCCTGGGCTTCACAATCCCTGGGCTCAGCAGTAGAAGGAAGTCTGTGGACATCAGTGTCAAGTTAAAGTGTGGTCCCCGGTGCTGTTGGATGGTGGTCATTGTCCAGTGGATGATCTTGCATGAGTCCTTCACCAGCTTCAGCCCTAGAAGGATGGGCTGAGAGGCTGTCTTAGGGCTTCCCAAGCAGGAAGAGGGGTCACTGTAGCCAGGTCCTCACCCTGCTAGGTCTATAGAGCATGGTGGCTTCTTCAGAACTGGTGCCATATGCACACCAGTGTCATTTGAGAAAACAACCCAGTGTCCTCATCCAGACCATGGGCTTGAATGCAGCCTGTGTAGACCTGTGCCCTCTTATCATGAGCATTCTTCTTCCCACATAACTATTACTATTTCTTAATGTGGATTTGAACTAAAGCGATTGCTTTTTCCAATGGGAAAAATGAAACCCTTTGCAAAAGTTGACACTGGGAAAGTCTAATTCTCAGAGCTCGTTGACACTGGTCTGACTTCTTAGCTCTGACAAGCAGGACTGTCAGGGCATCACACTTTCTGCAAATACAATACATTTTGGATTTGAAGTCAGGAAGATACAGAGGAGATAGATGGATGCTGACATTTTTGAAGCTGTGAGTTAGCCCAGAGAAAAACCTTATATTATAATAATCATCTGGAATTTTTCTGTGGGAAAAATTACACAATACTGAAATATGACTCTGAACTTCTCACAAGCAAGTAGATATGTTGAGCAGGCAGACAGGATTCCTTATTTGAATTAAGGCTGGAAGAAATGCTAGAGATCATGGATTTATTTTAAATTCTGATAATGACAGTTTAGTAAAATCTATGTGTTTGTAAATATCCATAAGGTTCACAAACTTAGTTAAAAGTGTATCTTTGAGAGCAAGACCCTGTCTCAAAAAGACAAAAACACATAAATAAATAAATAAATAAAAAATAAACGTGAGATTACCCAGATGGGTGTGATGGTGCATACTTGCCATCCCAGCACTCGGGGAGGCTGAAGCAGGCGGGTTGAAAGTTTGAGCCTGACTGGGTATGGTAGTGCATGCTTATAATCCTACCACTTGGGAGGATGAGGCAGAAGGATCACTGTGAGTTCAAGACCATCCTGAATTAGAATGTTGAAACCTTGTTTCGAAATGACAGAGAGAGAGAGAGAGAGAGAGAGAGAGACAGAGACAGAGAGACAGAGAGAGAAAGGAAGGACAGATGGAAGGAAGGAAGGGAGGGAGGGAGGGAGGGAGGAAGGAAGGAAGGAAGGAAGGAAGGAAGGAAGGAAGGAAGGAAGGAAGAAAACCTAGCCTGGGTGAGAGGCCCCATTCCGCGGGTGTAGAAAGCTCACAGCTGACCAGGGCCCCAGGGCGTCCAGAGAGGGGCATGGGCTGGGAGCCAGGCCTGCGTGTTCCAGGAAGCACGACCTGGTCCCGTGCCACCTCCTTAGCACCAGGGCAGGGGACAGCTTCTCCAGGAAACTGTGGGCACAGATCCACATCAGACACCAATGGTCTGTAGTGCGCAAACATTTTTATTTCACAGCGAGGAAAATCGCCCCTTGCTGCTAGCAGTGAAGGAGCCAGCCGCCAGTAAACATTGACTTCCTGCATGCAGTGCCTGTCCGGGCGGCCTGATGTGGGGATGAGTGCTGGTGCAGCAAGCTGCGAGGCTGTGCAGGGAGAGTTCCTGCGGCTGGGACTTCTAAGTGCATTGGATAAATTTTGCTGATTGATTTTATTTTTTTTTTTTTAGTTCATTTTTGCAAGACTGAGGATTGAAACCGGGGCCTTCACACTGAGCTATGCCCCCAGCCCTTTTTAATTTTTTCATTGTGAGACAGAGTCTCGCTAAATTGCCCAAGCTGGGCTCCAGCTTTTGATCTGCCTGTCTCAGCCTCCCAGAGTGCTGGGATTACAGCTCTGCGCTCTAGCACGTCTGGCTTACTGGCCAGCTTTCCGGGAATGCATGCCCTGAGGGAGTAACTGGTGGGCTGCCGTAGCCCACAGAGCACATAGTAAATGCACTGCCCTCTTGGTGGGTTTAATTCTGTAAAGAGAGAAAGGAAACACAAGCAAGCAGCAAACATGGGGGTACGGGATTGCTGGATGTCAGCATCCAGGAGTTCAAATTTCTGGGGAGCCTCAGATCCAGGAGGTAGTGACACTGGCAGGTGTGTGACCCCTGGAGACTGCACCCCACCTCCCATCTGTCTCCTTTTTCGTCCAGGCCAGGGTAGGAGGGGACACTCAGGGACCAGCGGGGCACAGGGATCTGTGTTCTCTGAGGCCCTGGGGATAGAGAACTGCTCCTTTGCAGAACCTTGGGACGCTTCTGGCCGGCCTTCCTGTGGCCGAGGTCGTGTATGGACAGGCAACACCAGCTGAGCACAGCAGGCTGGCACTCCTGACGCCTGTCCTGCAGGACTAACGCCTCTGCGTGACCCAGAGCTCCAAGTCCTCAGGGACACCTGCTCCTCCCTCCCCCACCATGACCCCTCCCTGGGTCCAGGCCCCCAAGTGCCTGGGAGTAAGAACCAGATTTGACCCAGGTGAGAAGCGCACTTGCCTGGCTGGCTGTTCCCAGCAGGCACTGTCTCGCCTGGAAGATCGTCTCAGATAGGCCTTGAGATTTTCTTGGGAATAATTGGGAGTTGGCATCGCCAGTTCCCTCCAGGGAAGGTTGCATCAGTTTCTCTGATTCTGGCCAGTTCTCCCAAGGCTGAGCCGGGCACAAAGCCTGCCTGCTCAGGAAACGTACGGCCGATTCTGAGGTTGCAGGCCTGGGCCTCACAGGCCAAGGCTTTTCCTTTCTCTTTGCGAATATTCCCTTTACCTGAAAACTCTGCACCCGGGGATTGCCACCACCATGTCAGAGATCATCCTGGGTAAGCTGTTTGATTTTCTGTCCTGGAATCAGTGGCACAGCAGGGGCGGGGGTGGGGGACACACACTTACTGGCTGCCTGGGGCAGGGGGAGGGTAAGTAGGGGTGTGTGGCATTGCAGTAGCTCTGTCTCTGTTGTGACCTCTGTCTCCTCAGCTTATCTGAGTTTGGGGTCCCCTCCGCCAAAACTGGGGAGTGAAAGAGTTTGGAGAACCCTTCCGTATTTCCAGTACTTCGCTGCAACGGACTCCAGAATAGGCCCCCGGGTGCAGGCGGTGGAAACATTAGCCAGCAGGAGTCAGGGACCTGCACTGCACAGACCCTGGCCTGTGGCTTTCAGTCCTGCCCAGGGGCCCAGGGACCTAGGGACACGGTCTCTCAGCCTCGCTCATTCAAGACGAAGCCATTCACAGGAGGGAGCAGAGTTTCTCACCACATATAAAGTGTGATAAAAAATATGGTTAGTGTTAAAGCTTAAAGAAAAAAAAATTATTATAGTAAAAGATACACTGCCATGAATTCCCCCTCAGAACAGAACACCCCTGCTTGCTTTGGTCACACTCATCCCATCCTCCCTGCCACTTCCTGCAGCAGCTCTGGAGTCCTCTTTCTGTGGTGTCTTTGGTTGCACTGTCCTGTACCTCCATATCCTGAACTGACTGCAAATGTTTCCCTTGCATGATCATTTTGGCTCTGGAGAAGAGCCAGAAGCTGCAGGATGCCAGATCTAGTGAATAAGTAGGTGGGGACACAGCATCATGTTTTTACGAGCTTGATTTTGACATTGGGTGGCTCTGGGCAGCTGTATTCACTGTATCTTTTAATCCCACCTCAAAGCCCCCCAGGAAAGAGGACTCCAGAGCTGCTTCAGGAAGTGGCAAGGACGATGGGATGAGTGTGTTTAAATTGAGGGGGAGGATTTTAAGGAAGATTAAAATAACTGTGTCTTTTACTATAATAAACCACGTTAAAATTGTGTTGATTGATGTATTTATTTGAGATAGAGTCTCACTGTGTGTAGCCCAGGCTGGCACTGAATCCTTCTTCAGCTCACAGCTTCTTTCCTGGAAGTCCTCCTTCCCAAGTGTCTTCTCAGATGTGATAAAATATGTATATCCATGATGAACGCTGCTACCAAGTGCCATCCAACAGAAGGGCAGGCTCGCCCTCCTGAAGGCTGACTTACAGGTGTGCACCACCACGCCCAGCTATAACAAAGCTCTTAGATTCAGTGTTTCACTGCGTCTTTTGCTCACCCCTATCCGGGGACAGACGTCTGCTGAGGTTGCCTTGAGGAGAGGCACAGCGCTCCTATGTGCATGTGTCCGGGACCTCACAGTCTGGGTTTCTGTCTGTATCCTGGCCCGGGGACAGGAAGAAATCTCCGATCCTGGCTTTGTTCAGCCAGAGGCTTTATTTGAAAAAGATATTATACTCAAGGGTGAGAAGCTGAAAGAGATGGATGCCCTTTCCTGCAGTGCAGGATTTCTCCAAGCGAAACAGCTGGCTTAGTAGCTGTACGCTTGTGTGGGAAGGAGCCGTTGCTGGGATTGGTCCTCTCCAAGGTCTGGAAACCAGTGGTCTGGAAACCAGTGCAGGGGACACTCGTGCTCATCCTTGGTAGACAGAGTAGGGAAGCCTTTGGGTGCAAATCCTGTCTGCTGCTTGTTGCTTTGGGTGAATTATGTCTCCCCCCTCGCCGCCTCTTCCTCCTCCTTCTCCTCCTCCTCCTTCTCCTCCTCCTCCTCCTCCTCCTCCTCCTTCTTTTTTTAATGATGCCTGGGGATGGAACCCTGGGCCTTCACACTGAGCTCTATCCCCAGCATTTTTAAGACAACATTTTTTGAGGTGAATCTCAGGCTGGGCTTGAACTTGCTGTCTTCCTGCCTCTGTCTCCCAGAGTGCCCAGATTACAGGGCTGGACCCCCATGCCTGGCTTTTACATTCCCTTCTTAAACCTTGGTTCTCACTCTGTTAAACAGAACGTAATTGAATTAACTTCTCCTCTCTCTAGCACTGATTGTGAGTTGCCAAATACACATGGGAATACAGATGTTAGAAATCAGGGCAGTCAGTCCTAAGTGTCTTACAAGTGGCCTGTGCCTTTGTTGATCAGAACGAGCAACTCAGGATGTCTGATCCTCCTGTGTGCAGGAGGACCATGCTGCCAGACATTTGCCCTAGGAAGCTGGTGGTGTTCCCACTGAACTAGGCAGCAAAGGAAAGAATGAGAAGCAGCAGGGATTGTTTTTTTAAACAGATTTGCTAAAAGCTACTTGGAGGCACTGACTC
The DNA here is from genome assembly GCA_004027455.1 of Hydrochoerus hydrochaeris. Taxonomy (NCBI): domain Eukaryota; kingdom Metazoa; phylum Chordata; class Mammalia; order Rodentia; family Hydrochaeridae; genus Hydrochoerus; species Hydrochoerus hydrochaeris. Next base: position 135,539 of record PVLA01004626.1, read on the forward strand.
TCCAGCACAACTGATGTGTTAGAAAATGATACGGATATGTTGAGTGTATCATAAAAATGTTCTGGAATGAACTAAAGAGGGAAGGGGTAGGAGTGTGGGGTGCTCTCTGTTTTAGGGAGGGGCTTAGATGGTTGAAAAATAGGCTATTTTAGGGAGGAGCTGTTAAATGGAGGGTGGACCCAGCCTGCTTGGGGTAACCTGAAGAGAGCTGGCAGTGTTGTCCTCGCGTCCGGCTGTGGCAGTGGCATGGGTTCTGTCGGTGCCGTGCTTGACTTCTAAAGCCTAGAGCTATTGGCCTGCTTATTGGTTGATGGGTTGATTGGCTGCAGTACCCGGAGTTGAACCTGAGGCCTTTGCACTGAGCTGCACCCCTAACCCTTTTTTAGTTTTTACTTTGAGACAGGGCCTTGCCACTTTGCTAAGTTGTCCTGTTCGGGCTTGAATGTCTGATCCTCCTGCCTCAGTTTCCCGAGTGCTGGGATTACAGATGTGCACCACCACTGCTGGTTATGAGGAGTCTTTTAGTTGTTTTCAGACCTTCATTACCCTAGAAAAGAATTGGACCCGAGAAACCGATGGCAGTAGGTTCTGCCTAGCTGGGGCACCATGGATCATAACTGCTAGTAGCTGGAAGCTGGCTTGGGCCACAGGGACAGGAGGGAAGCAGGGCTTGGAGGAGGCTGGGGGAGCTCCCTGCTGTGGTGCCGCTGGTCTGCAGGGTGGGGAGCCCATCCTCAGGAGGGGAAGGACGGCATGTGTTGCTCTTTGCACCTCTGAGCTGGAAAGAGCCCGGGTTACCTGGCGAGGGAGCCATGTGGCTGTACTCTGTCCCCAGGGACAGCTGCCACCAGGCCCCAAGGGGCAGGATGGGGATTACCAGGCTCCTGGTCTCTTTCCTACACCAGTCTGGAAGTGGCTTTGTGCTCTTTCTGGAGTAGTCCCTGGGGCCTTTGTGCTCAGTGCTGAGGATGTCAGGCAGCATCTGCAGCTGTCCCTAAGCAGCCCAGCGCTCCTGGGGCCATCCTTAGAGAGAGCACCCTGGTCTGAGGTCCTCTTCCGGATCCTATTGCTGGAGGTGGCTTATTCTTTTGCAAATACCAAGTGATAGTGTCAGGATGCAGGTGGCTTCCTTTTCTAGGATTCAAGCCTCTGGTGAGCTTTCCTGGCTGTGGAGCTTTATCAGGAACCCCAAGCCAGCACCGAGCAGCCACACGTCATGGGGCTGCACCCCTGCACCGGAGTCTGCGAACACGTGTCCACACAGCCTCTGAGTAAATCCATGCTCTGGTGGCTTCCGTTTCTCTCCTTTGCTTGTATTTTGTTTCTTTGTTTAATCCCAGTACTCAAGCGGTTACAGGTTCCAAGCCAACCTGGGCTATGTAGTGAGTTCAAGGCACATCAGGACAGCATAGAGAGAACTTGCTTTAAAAACAGAACAAACAAATGGAAAAGCTAAAAAAAAAACCTGAACATGTTGGATAAAAAATAAGATAAGATAAAATAAAATAAAATAAGGTATGGCCCAGTCTGTCTGGGAGATCCCTGCCTGGTGTGTGTAAAATGCAAGGTGCCGGGAAGGAGAAGGCGCAGATGTCCCCAGAGCCAGGCTCATAGGTGAGGGTAACAATGTGGCTCCTACCCCAGGGCCTCACGAAGGGAGCTCAGTGTGGATTAGAGGTCTCGACGTGACCCTTGATGCCCCTGTTTGTCTGGTCTGTCTGTCTGTCTGCCATGCCCAGGCCCACACTACCAGCAGCCTGGGGAGCCCCTCTTTCCAAGTGTGTGTGGCAAGTGACTAATGGCCATCATCCCTGTTTGTCGTTGCACATCACCAGACACATCCATGGGTCTCTTACACACACATCCCCACCACACGCAGAGGAGGTGACCTTCTGTGGCTGTGTTGTACCCTGCAGTTTCTCCTGAGTGCCCCCTCCCTGCTCCATTTTTCTTTTTGGTGGTACTGGGGTTTGAACCCAGGGCCTCCTTCATGCTATGCCAAGGCTCCGCAGTGGAGTGACATCTATAACTTTGCTTCATGTTTCTCCCAAGCACACACTGACGACCAGCACGCCAGCGATTTTTCAGGTCTGTGTGGCGTATTCATCTCCGGTCTCCCTGCTGGGGAGTCTGTTCTATTCTCTGCCAACTTTTCCAGTAACCAGAGCAACACCTGGTCCCAGATGTCTGTTTAATGCATGCTTAGAAGGAGATTATCTGTCTGTAGTTGTAACGATTTGGGTTGTAAGTTGTGCTTTATTCATCATATTTTTTTTAATTTTATTTTAAAGAGAATAAAACCAAACCAAACAAAACAGAATAAAGCCAACCAAAACAAAACAGTGAAAGCGATATAGGACTTCAAAACAGGACAATAGGAAATCAATGGTGGCTTCCATAATGCCTCTTGTTACATCCTATGTTTTTATTTGGCCCATAATCATACATATTTATGGGGTGCCATGAGATGCTTCAATACATGTGCATGTTGTGTGGGGTTCAAACCAGGCTGAGCGAGCATATTTCGCTTCTCAGATCTCTTTCCTTAGTGGCGAAATGTTTTACTCACCCTAACACATTGGGGCCCATTGGAAAAATAAGGGTCTCAATCCCTGTGTGTTTCACAGTCTTGTGCACCCTGAGTGGCCCCAAGCTCTGCAACTTGGTGGTGCCTGGTCTGCAGGTGCTCCTGCAGGATATAGTGGGATCAGTTTCCCCCCTTTGTTGTGCCGCCTCCCCCCTACCCTCCACCCCCATGGAGCTCATTTTTGTGTCCACTTCAGTCTCAGCTCTAGGGAGTTGATGGTACCAACTTTTCCCTGTGTGAGGTCTTCATTCCATATCCGGCTGTTAAAACGCAAGGACAGCGGCGAGGTAAACTGGACAGGAGACCTTTGGAACATGGGGTGACGGGGAATAATGGGTTTCGGCTCCCTTCTTTTGCTGGCAGAAGTGTCATGGATTAGTAAGAATCAGCAGTCAGGAGCTGATGAAAGGGAGGGCGATTCTGTTTCAGTCTCCCAAGGCCCTGGGTTCAGGTCTCTCCCCCCCCTGCTGCTTCTATTTCCTCCCTTTCCATTGTGCTGGACTCTTCAGAGGCTGCACCTTGAAGGACAGAGGGCTTTGAGTGGCTCTGTGGCTGCTACCCAGTCCCGCAACTGGAGTCCCATGGCCAGAGCAGAGCTCAGAATGTCCCCATTCCTGAAGCCTTTCCTCAGCACAGGTGAGGGGTGGGGGAGGGGGACAGGGCCCACGTGGAGGCAGGGGGTCGGTTCGGATGGTGGGAGAGGTGAGGAGGGATGACACAGGTGAGCACCCTCCCTCTGCCTGGTGCTGACTGGCTCTGACTGGGAGGGGCAGTGGATACCTCACTTTGCCACCCATCCCCCTCCCGTGATAAGTCTGGTCATGTGATTTCAGGTGGCCCACGCAACCAGCTGTCAGGCCTCAGAGATGGTCCCAGCTTCCAGGTATCCTGAAGCCAGCATCCCTGTGTACAGAGGCGGCCCCTGGTCCGTGAAGTTACAGTGACAGCCTCCAGCTTGCATAGTCAGCCATTGCCAAAGCTGAGCTAAAATCCAGATTTTTTTTTTCTAAGACATAGTTTGTCTATGTAGTTCAAGCGTGCAGTAATGCTCCTGCTTCAGCCTCCCAGATGATGGGATTACAGGTGTGAATGTATTTTATGTAATTTTTTTGTTAAATAGATTAAGCATTCCTTGAAGTCTCTCAGCTGGTTCCTTTAACTTATGATCAGGTTTCTGCCTTTTGCTTTGTCAGCTAATTTGTGGTCTTTCCTGTATCCTTAAGGAATTTGGAGTGTGATGGGTCTTAAAGAGGAGAAGTGTCAGTTAACCCAGGGAGTACCAGCTTGGATTGCACTGGATAACCCAAATGTCCTGAAGTTGCAATCTTACTAAAAGTACAAATGATTTTACTTTAAGATTTTCCTTGCCTCCTCTGTACCTGTCCTTATCTCTTCTGCTACGTTTCCACCAGACCTGCTTCCCACACTCTGTCTCCTCCATCACTTACCCCCTGCCCCGTTAACCCCAGGGCTTTGGCAAACTCCAGACCCCTAAACCTCCCAGTTGTGTCTCGAGCTACAGGACCCTGGTTTGCAGGAAGATGCTATCGGGCCCCTGCTGAGCTGGCCACAGGCCTGTTTTCCAGGATGCTCGGGGACCCACCGAGCATCCTGGAAAAAAACTACCAGATGTTGGTTGCAGTCAGGCTCTTCCCCTGCCCCAAATGGTTGTTTTGTAACAGAGTGTGAAGAAAATCAGGTCAGCCCTAGCCCTTCAAGGTTCATCCTCCTGGGATGTGCCTGTTTCTCCTTGAGCCCTTGTCTGCAAACAAAACCAAACCGGAAGTGGAGGGATGGTCCCTAGCCAGCTTGGCTGTAGGACAGGAAAGTTTCTCATTGTCAGAGAGCAGCTCCAGGCCTGGGGATAGAGGCAGGTGCTGTGGCTTCTCAGCAAATCTCTAAACCCTCCCTCCGGAGCCAGAAGCAGCTCTGGAAAGAGGAGCCATCCAAAGACCCCTTTTAACATTAAAATTGAACGTTGATGCGTGATTTTTAAAGCCTTGCTCCCTGGGTGGCCAAAAGATCCTGTTTATCTCTGGATGCATCAATCGGAGTGGAAATAATGGGTCCTCTGTCTCCCTCGCCTTTTATCCCTGGCCTGGGGTCAGCAGCGTCCTGATCTGGGGCCTGGGGGTGGGGAGAGAAAGCACCAAGCCGAAGCTTGTGTGCCAGTGTTTTCTGGGCGCTCTGGGGGAGGGCAGCTTCCACCAGGCGGGGCTTGGATGGGAACAGTGAGCAGGCCGCCTGGACAGGGACTGTTTCCTAGGGCCGTGGGAAAGGCAGCCTCCAGAAGCCGACCTGTCCTGCAGAGCTGCAGAGGCCGGGGAGGAAGAGGCTTAGCCCAGCCCAGCCCAGCCCAGCCTCGGCTCCATGTTTCTCCACAGCCCCTCCCAGCAGGATCTCTGTGCTGAGTGCTGGTCCCTCTGGGATCTCTGGAACACTGGGGCTCCCTGGCAGGGAGCTGGTCCCTGATCAGGCTTCCCTTTCTGTGCCTGCTGTGCTATGGCTGGCACAGATGCCAGGATGGAGGGGAGGGTGGGCCATGAGCCCAGGGCCCGTCCCTGTCCTTCCTCCACCTTGGTGCTGCATCCAGTGACTGGTCTGCCTCTCACCTGGACAGGGGCACAGGAAAGACAGACAGCACCTGTCACCAGACACATCCCAGGAGGCCCCCCAAAAGGAGCTGAGAAACCTCTGTTCACCCCACCCAAGGTATAGGCTGTAGATGGAGACACTCTGGTTTCTGTCACAGAATGACACTTTTCCCAGCACACGTCAGTAAAAGGCATAAACAATAGATTGTGCATAGTTTTATGTTTTAAAACTTCCTTTGGATTTTTGAGAGAGGCTCTTGCTAGGTAGTTCTGGCTGGCCTTGAACTATTATTTAACCCAGGCTGGCCTCAAACTTGTAGCGATCCTCCTGCCTCATTCCCCCATTGATACAGGGGAATGAAATTTCTGACCTACCATATGTCCAGTACGAGTTTCATGTTCCCTAAAGTCAAAGAAGGAATTTTAGGAACAACAGAGGTTAAGAGCAGAAAATATCTCTAAGGTTTATAGTTAAGGGTGTGGTTGCATTTGTTTCGCCTTCTGTCCCAAGATCTGACCCATTGTGAGAGGTGTTTCTCCTCCAAGATCATCAGACTCTGGGGTCCTCTGCACCAGCTTCCTCAAGGGCCTAGTCCTGTCTGACTGCCAATAATATTTCTAACTGGCTCAGCTGCCTGTAACGCCTTGCTGGGAACACAGGTGGCGGACATCACACCCAGTTAGGCGGAATCTAAAAAGTACCCAGTGCACTCACTATGTACGTCTGTGTCTCTGCTTCCTTCCGTGGTGGGAGCAGTAACTTCTGTGGAAATGGTCATCTTTTGCCCTTGCCCCGTGGCAGCCCAGGCAAGTGGACAACCCCTCTGGTCTGAGGCCTCCTTTGGGGGTCAGATGCCTACTCTTCCTGTTCTCCTCAACCTCTGAATTTCGGGAAGGTTTCCTTCCTCCTGAAGAACATTAATGGGGAGAAGTCCCAGGAGAGAAGGCGTTTCCAGGTCTAGTTGGGCTCTACTCTGTACCTGGAGTGAGTATGGGTTAGTCAGTCACCTAGCAAAACGCTCATTAAAGGATTACACCTAGCAAACTTCCCTAGTTCAAAGATTACAAATAAAGAGACCTGAGTGTTTTTAGGGTGCCTCCATGCACTGAAGGGATTGGAAACCATTCACTGTCATGGTCATTTTGATTTTGGGGAGGAGCCAGAAGTCACAGGGTGCCAGATCTGATGAAGAAGGTGGCTGAGGACACAGCGTCCCGTTTTTATGAGCTGCCTTTCTATTGGATGGCACTCAGCAGCAGCAGTCACCATATTTTTGATCACAACTCTTAAAGACCCTCAGGAAAGAGGACTTCAGAGCTGCTACAGAAAGTGGCAGGGATGATGGGGTGAGCGTGTTTAAAGCAAGAAGGGAGGGTTTTGAAGGAGAGTCATGGCAGCATGTCTTGAACTATAATAATTGTTTTTAACTTAGACATTTACCATGTGTGTTGTCACCTTGCAATTCTCTGTAATTGTGGGTTACCTGCCTGTGCCCAACCTTCCCTTTAGGTAACATCCCCTCCCTTTGGGGAAGGTGATGGACTGACATGTGTCCTGGACCTAAGGAAGCCACACTGACCCAGAAGGAGTTGTGAGGAAGAGTGAATGGAGGTCGCTGTGCAGATGCTGACCTGGGCTGCTCGTTCTAGATGTCACATTGTAGGAGCTTGGGAGTTGAGTGAGCAGTGCTACCAAGTGGCATGACACAGACCCCTCGCTCTCGGGCTATGTTGTAAACTGGGGTTTCGTGAAAACACGTGCAGACACCCCTGTCCCCAGGCTTCTGCTGCAGCTGGTCTGAGTTGGACCCAGGAAACTGCAGTTGGGGACTCTCAGGTGATTCTGCCTGCTCTGGCAGCGGACACTGTGAGACCCTTGGGAAGTCCACAGATAGCCACCTGGAGACTTCCCAGAGCCTGGGGTGGACTCCGGGGAGGAGGGCTGCTGGGATTGCAGAAGTGGTGGGGAAGGAGGAGGAAGCAGGGGTGAGACTCGGTCCCCTCTGGGGGCGCCAGGGCTCTGAGGAGTCTTGGGAGGAAGAGAGGGAGAAGGACCAGCTGGCTCTCTTTTGCTCCTTCACTTTGCTTGGAGGCGGACAGGGTGGTTGGGGACAGGGGATGGCTGTAGCCAGCGGTTGCCTTGATCTCAGCTTTCTTTATACACTGCTTGGGCTGTTGTCCTGTGGGGGCCTCTTGGTTATTAATTTTAATTTGTATACATCCAGATTTCCGGTCCATGATGATCACACTCAGCATGCAGAGTGGGTGCGCATGCGTAACACGCCTTTATTCTTTTTGTCTCCTCTTTTCTTCCCTCCGTCTATGGTCCCCTTCCCTTTTGCCAAAAGATCCACCTCCTGTCATCTGTCTTGTATTTAGCTCCTTAATTCATTTATGCTTTAGGTCCACCCCTCTCACAGTCACTCCTCCCTGCTCTTTCCGTAACCTCAGCGGTGCTTAGTAAGTTACTCGCCTTACAAACATTTCTAAATTGCTTAAATTGAATAATACGGGTAATCGACCAGATGTTCTTTGTTGCTTCCCAGGCCTTGACATTCACATTGTGAAAACAAAGCCTGTGTTTTCTTGTAGGGTGCATTGTGATTCTCTTAGCAAATTCCTGTTGCAAATTTGCAGCTGTTCAGGGTTTGCAGGATCCGACTGAGGGCTTCCCACACACAGGAAAGCCCGGGACGCTTTTCTACAGTGCACACTTAGGACAGAGGAAAGTCCTACTGTGGCCAGCGTGGGAATCATGATTTGGAGCACAGCTCTGAGACTGTGGTCTCTGAGGGGAGAAGAACACAGATGTCTGCAGATGAGAACTGAACCCGGCTCAAGTGTAGGTTGGGTCGGGTCAGGAGCGGAAGAGGGGCCCCAGTGGTATCACATTGTCTGGGGGTCACACAGAAAGCCAGGAAGCCAGGCAGGGCAAGCAAGCACTCCATGCCGTGCCCTGGGTCATGTCGGAGGGTTTGTAAACAGGAAAAGTGTCCAAGCTGGGGAGAAAAGACCTTGGGAGCAGGCAAGAGGAAAGAGACCAGAGAGGCTTCCAGGGAAGGAAACTGCTCGGGAGATGTCGCCCCTGCCAGGATGAGGGGCAGGGGGAATTTAGAGAGCCCCCTCCTGTGGTAAACTATTCAGCTCAGGGTTCTGCATGTCCTGTCTAGGGCTATGGCTCCTACTCAGGAGCGCGCAGGGGCTTTACAGGGCTTTGGATTTGCTGAGCATCTCAGGGACTCAGTAAGACCCTATGTCCGGATAAAGAAGTAACAAGGGCTGAGTAGGCAGCTTGGTGCAAAGGCTGTGGGTTCAAAGAGCAGTCAGTGCTAAGGAAGCAAAGCAAAAGTGGTTCAACTCAGTGGCTGAGCTCTTTGGAAGAAGCTGGGCTGGAATTTGCAGTCCTCCTGCTTCAGCCTCCCAGAGTGCTGGGATGACAGGCATGGGCCACCACATCTGGCTTTTATTATTTCATCTTGATCTGGAGTCTCACTAAGTGCCTAAGTTTCCCAGGCTGGACTAGACCTTATAGTCCTCCTGCTTCAGCCTCCCAGAGTGCTGGGATGATACTAGCTCAGGTACAGATTAAGTGCAGAGGGCTTAATCAAGTGGGCTCAGGGAGAATTTAAGATCCTCAGATGGAAGAATTTAGTTATGCAATCAACAGGCAATGGCTGGGTGGCCCCAAGGACAGGTGCTGACCCCTTCCAGGCTGCATGACCCTGGCCATCACCCTTGTAAACAGCCAGCACTTACTTTCCTTATAGGTCTTACTTTGGGTGAAACGTGGGATTAAGATGTATTATGTACATGTACCAACTTCCCATAACACGTGTGTCCTGCAAACGTGCACTCATAAAAATAAAAATAAAAATTAAAAAAAAAGATTTCTCAGGGTGGTGAAGGGGCCACTCACAGACCCAGTGATTCCTGGTTGAAAAAGCTCAGAGGACCAGGATGAGTTCTGTGTGTTTGCTGGCCCCATCCTTGGCCAGGCCCTGTGACCTGGAAGTGTTTCCTTGGAGGCCACAGCCCAGAGCTCTGACTGCATGTGTCTCTCATTTCAGACTGCTCTGCAATGACCACAGCACGCTACCGGCCCACCTGGGACTTGGCCCTCGACCCGCTGGTGTCCTGCAAGCTGTGCCTTGGGGAGTACCCGGTGGAGCAGATGACCACCATCGCCCAGTGCCAGTGCATCTTCTGTACCCTGGTTGGTCTTGGGTCACGTTCTTATTCCCTGAAGCCATTGTGAGCATGGTGCTCTGGTTCCAGGTGTTCTGAGCAATGCTTTTGAGTAACTGTTTTGGGGCGATAGAATCTTTTTGTTGAGACTTTTGTGTGGTTTATTTTTTGGGGTGGTGGGGAGCTCTGTAAATCAAACAGGTGCCCAAAGTAGAAGGTTTTGACCCTAACCTGGGTGTCTTAATCACTTTCCTGTGCAAGGGGTGAAGTGAAATGCCTGATACCCAAAACTCTTAAAAAAGAAGAATCTGTGATTTGGGCTCATGTTTCCAGTCTGTGGTTGGCTGGATCCAAGGCAGAAACAAGATGGCAGAGGGTCTGGCATAGGAGAGCTACTCACCTCATGGCAGTCAGGAAGCAGAGAAGGGAAGAACTGGGTACAAGAATGCAGCTTCCGTGTCTCTTCCCTTGGTGACTGTCTCCAACCAGGTCCCACCTTTGGACCACAATGGTTTAGCCATGGATGAATCCACTGAGGAGTACAATGCCCCATGATCTGGTCACCTCCACACAAGTGAGACCCTTGGGGAATTAGAGCTGCGCTGTATCAGATGGTTACAAAGAGCAGGCTGGTGACATGGATCGGAGAACTTGGTTCTTGTTGGACTGAAAAAGCTTTCCCACATCTCATTTTAGATTTATTTCCAGTGCCTTGCTTGAGATTGTATAACAGGGTCTCTGGCTAGAATGAACTTTCCTTAGGATGTAACCAACATCCCTAGGAGCTAAAAACAGATCCCGGATGATCTGGTTTTAAATAAAAATAGGGAGCTCCAACTCAAGATGTTTTGGGTTTGTGTCTGACTCCAACCTAGAATTTTTATGCATTAGGAAAGAAGCGTGAGTGAAAAAATCAGAAAATGCCATTAGTTGTAGTTACCGTCCTTTGATTTTACTTGGTTTTACTACCAGAGGGGAGGGGAATAAGTAAACTCACAAAGCAGAGAAGGGTGCGTTAGTTTCCAGGGCCTTGGGAGGTGTTGGCAGAGGGGTAAAGCCTCAGTTGTGCAGGACGCAGGAGTTCTGGAGACGTGAGTGGTGGTGAATGTGGTTGGGAGTGCTGTGTTCTATGCGGGAGATTGCTGTAAGGTCTACCGGATCTATGAAAGGTTCTCACTAAAACTAGCAAAAGCCTAACAGGTCAGAATATCAAGGTGTGCCCCTAACATATACACACTTTATTTGTAAAAAATTCTTGGTTGTACCACTTAGCTACATCTTCAGCACTTTAAATTTTTTATTTCAAGACAGGGTCTTACTAAGTTCCCCAGACAGGAATCAAACCAATGATCCTCCTACCTCAGTCTCCTAAAGTGCCACGATTACAGTCATATACAATTTTTATTTGTCAGTTATACGTCTGTAAAGCCCCCTAGTTAAATACTGCCAGTGTCATGATTTTTTTTTCTTTTAATCCAGAACAATAAACAGCTGTATTAGGTGAGCTACTCCGGGAGGGAAGGTTAATCTGCCCCTCCGGGCGTCCAGCCCTCGCCCTCTAGCACGCAGCGGTCCGCTGGCCCTCACCGCCCGGTCCTGATGCGTTGCCTGCTGGAGCTGCTCTTCCCTCCAGAAGCCTGCTGCTTCTGACATTCTTTGTCCTTTGAATTTTCTTTGATCGTGTTTTGTTTAAAATCTCTCGCTCCTCAGGAGTCAGCTTGGCGCCCTTCTTGCGACCCGGAGCGGTGTGGCCATGCAGCGTGCTATCAAGGAGCGTGACACAGTTCCTCACCAGGGTCTCTGTGCGGACCAGCTCGTTACTGGACGCATTGTAAACAATGCCGATGACCCTCATTTTGGGGGCACAACACCCAGAGGTTTCCCACATCCAGCCTCAGGGCTCAGTACTTCTTGCTGCCTCCTCTGACTCGGGCTATGTGTATTCAGCGGGGGCCAATCTCAGTGCTGGCAGCAGGAAACCCAACTCATACTCCCTCTTCCTGTGCTAGGGCAGTCACTCCTGGTCTTGTGTTTGTGCCAGTTATTCTGAGAGATGCCCATCCTGCGCGGCGCTGGCTGCAAAGAGGACTCGCTCACAGTCATGATTTTTAAGCACACAGAACTTTCTTTAAAAAAGAGCACTGCTGGGTGGAGTTATGCACGTCTCTAGCTCCAGCACTTGAGAGGCTGAGGCAGGAGGATCATCATGAGTTGGAGGTCAAGCTGGGCTACGTAGTGAGTTCAAGGCCAGCCTGCACTACATAGAGAGACCGTGCCTGAACACAAACAAGCAAGCAGGAAAATTCAAGGTGTGGCCTCTGAATTTAACTGCTGCCTTAGCTTGCCAGAGTGGGCAGTGCTTGTGGACTTTAAAGGAGGAGGTGGGCATCTGTCACTGGTCACTCCCTCCCGTCTGTGTAGAGGAGGGCGCCATTCCTGCTTTTGCTTCACAGGATTTGTTTCCTTTTTGCCTCAGGATCGTCCTGGGACTTAGCCCAGCACCCAGCACCCGAATTGGAGCCCGAGCCTTGCTCGAATTTATGCCCCCCACCAAATTCTTGTCACTGCTGCTTTCTTGTGGCCACAAGACCTGGCCTCTCCTAGATCCCCAGAACACCAGCTAAGTGCAGGTCTGGTGATAGCAAATCGATACGGGCTCACGGATGGAACACAAGTGAATTAAGCCCCGAGCTAGAGCTCACATCCAAGAAATGTGCCCCACGAAAGCCCCATTAAAGCAGCTTCAAGGTGCAGGAGGGGAAGTTGCTCTGGATGGTTCAGAGCTGGGAGGGGTGGACACAGAAGAGAGGGGGACCTAGCACACTTATCCCGGGTGTGTGTGCTCAGCGCTTGCTGGAGGCTGAGCTAGGAGGGTGAGCCTTAAATCCTCAGCCTTCTGCAGCACCCCTGCTGATGCCGGCAGGGACATTTTTTACAGTCTTCACTAATTGCCAGATCACCCTTTGCTGCAAAAGCCTTTGGGGACTTGTGCTGTCTCACTATCTGTCACCTGCAGGCTGCCAGAGGCTGTGCTGGGTGCTCTTCCTCCTGAGAGTGTCCAGCGCCCCTCCCTCCCCAGCTTTCATTTGATTGTTTTTGTTTTGGTTTCCTCCTTCTAGGGAACTGTAGTGAAATAAATAAGCAGCGTTTCTCCCAGAGGAAAGCTTAACTCAGGGAATGTGAGACCAGGCGATGCTAGAGAGCCCAGCCCAGACTCAGGAAGATGGTGCTGACTTTTTGCCCCTCAGCTATTTGTTAAAAAGTAAAGCACTGAAAACAGCTCACCTCTGTCTGCAGCTGTCCGTCCACAGCACAGGGGCTGCTCTGCCTTCCTGAGTCACTGGCCTTGCCCTCTGCTGGGCTTCGGCACCCACACCCTGGGCAGGCGAGGGGGGAACTTACTGCTGCCCTGGTTCCTGGCTGCTCTGCAAGTAGAGTTGTGGGGGCTGAGGTCCCTGGGGTTCTGGGGCACAGCCCAGGTCTGAGGAGCCCTAGCTGGCAGGGTGTCCAGGGTGTGCCTTGCTGGTGGGCTTGGGGGGTGTGGGCCAATGGGAGGGGCTAGTCGGCGCGGGTCCCCCAAGAGAAGTGACCATGGCAGGGCTGGTTTCCAGCAAGGTGGGCCTGTGTCTTGTGCCCCTCCCCTTCGTGTTTTTAGATGGCATCTAGACCATTGTGAACCAGGTCTCCAAACCAGTGGCTTTCTCTTTTATCTTAGGGTATAGGGCCCTCTAAACCTTACTGATAAAAGCCAATGGGAGCAACATTGATTGACGCAGGTTCGCGCCACACCAAAGTCTGCGCTCTGTACCTTCTCCTTGCTCTGAGCAGCCCATGGAATGGGCAGAATTCTGCACCTCCCAGAGGGGGAAGGTAGAAGCAGCCATTCCAGATTTTTTATTATTTATTTTTTGCCTTTTTGAATCAGGGTCGCACTATGCACTTCAAGCTGGCCTTGAGCTCACTTTGTAGCCCAGGCTGGTCTTGAACTTGCAACAGTGCTCCTGCCTGAGCTTCCAAGTGTTGGAATTCCAGGGCTGTGCTACCACACTTGGCTTTCATTCCAGACTATTGCTGGGTGCCTCTTAATTCCAGTACACTTGCTTCTTGCAATAAAATCTCCCTCTCTTGCTGAGCTACACCGCCTTTTTAAAATTTTTTATTTTGAGACAAAGTCTTGATAATTCACCCAGTTGCACAGCTTGGGCTGGAATTTGCAATCCTTCTGCCTCAGTCTCCAGCATGCTGGGATTTTAGGGGTACAACCTGATATCTCACTCCTTGGTCTGCATTTGAGGGACCTCATCCTCGAAACCAACAAGATGTCAAAGGTCCCACAGGGGCACAGACTCAGAGCACAGAGGGCACACTCATTAGCACCTGGAGGGTTCTGTGAGGGAGGGGGCAGAGAGGATTGGGAGATGAGAGCATTTTTTTACATGCAAGTGTTGGGATTTTTTCTTGTGGTAATTTTATAGAAGCAGCCTTCGTATTTTGGACTCTTGACTTGTGGGTAAAATCACTTCCTGTAGCCTCCAAGGTCATCATTCTTGTCGGAACTGGCACTGTGGACTTGGGGACAATTTGCTCTGGGTTCTCAAGGCCAGCAGTCAGGATTCACTTGTGGGGCTTTGTGCTGGTGTCCTGGCCCAGCTGTGCTGGTTGAGCCACCAGCAGAGCCCCACATGGCTATGCTCTGCCACAGTTGTGTGTAGACAGTGTGATTTCTGCACACCACCTATTCATCCATGCATCCATCCTTCCATACATTCATCCTTCATCCATTCATCTATCCATCCATCTATCCATTCTCCATCCATCCATCCATTTATCCATCCTTCTCTCCATCCATCCATCCATCCATCCATCCTTCCTACCATCTGTCCATCTGTGAAGCATGGATATATCCCATGCTGCCTACCACTTTCAATTCCTAGCACCATTAAGTATGAGGAGTAGAAAGGAAGTAATAAACCATTCTCACTTTCCTACAACTTCCTATTGAGGCAAAGAAGCGTAGAAGGTCATCCATTCTCAAGGGCTTCAGAAAGGCTGGGAGAAGACTTGGGGTCTGCACAATCCTCCACAGCCCACTCTGCCCACCTGCTTGGTGCCTTCCATACTTACCACGCACCCCCAGGACGCAGGGCAGGGGTGAAAACCTAGCCTGGCTGCCAGGCAGCCATGAGGGAGAGCTGGGATTCAAACCCAGCTCTGTAATTCCAGGGGTCCCGCTGCTTCTCTTTGGGTCTGCCTGGGTGTGATGCTCTGGTTCCCCATATGCCAAAGCTGTGCAGGATTCTTGGAGGCCGGTTTCCTGGCCTTTTCTCTTGCTGGTAGGGTGCTCAGTGGCCAACAGGGCTTCGAGGAGGAAACAGACAGAATTCAGACTGTGCGGTGCAGGCTGAGGCTGATGGGTCGATGTGCCCCCTGCTCCTTGGCAGAAAGCTGCTGGTGTGGTGGAGGCACGTGGGCCGTCTCCTTGTCAGATTTCATAGGGTTGGAAGCCATGGTGGAAAATGGGAAGCCTGGAACATTCTTTGGCTCCGTTGCCCCTCCCTGCTCTGCTTGTCTGCCCCAGGCTGAGGCTTCTTCCCGGAATCCCTTGAGCTACCCTTCCTCTCCTAACTCCTCCCCTGCCCCGAGCCAGGAGGCCGCCTCGCTGCCTCGGGCCAGGCAGATCCTTCCCTGGCCGTGTCCAGGCCCCTGGGCACAGAGCCCGTGTGTGCCCTCATCTCCCACAGCGGGGCCTGAGCCCTGGATGTCAAGGCCCAGTGTGGCTTTTCTTCAGCATCCTTGTGGCCGAGGAAAGTAGCTTCCTGTCAGCCTTTGTTCTGCTAAAAAGCTGGAGGTCACAGAAAGCACTTTGTCAGTGATTACTGATTACTTAGCAGAGAGTGTGTAATCCAGGATGAAGCAGACAAAAATGCCAACAGCCACACAACCAAAGGCCGTGCCAGCGTTCCCGTCAGGCTTGCCGGCTTGGAGCCCCGGTAACTGCGCTCCTTCCTTCCTTCCTCCCTCGCTGTGCCGAGCCTCTGCCTGCTCAGCTGGGAACTGGGCGCAGTGGCATTTTCTAGGTAAAGATAATGGCACACCTGGATAAAGAGGGAACAGATAAAGAGGGACTGTGACGGCGGAAGTGTTTGGTGGCACACACTTGCTGTCCTAGCATTCTGGGAACCGGAGACAGGAGAATCTCAAATCCCAGCCTCATCTGTGAACTGTCTCAAAATTTAAAAAGGGCTGGGGATGTGGCTCAGTGAACCCCTAATACTGCAAATAATAATAATAATAACAATAAAAATAATGATAAGGTACACTAGAGCAGCTCGTCACAAACCACATCTGCGTCTGCCCCTGGACTGTGTATGTCTTGCTGCACATGTGTCTCTGCCTACCTCTTCTTTTATGTTCATTTCAAGACTTTTTTCTGCTGTTGGACAGGGAAGCACGGCTGAGGCATGACCCACTTTCTGTCTGGCAGGAGTCAGGGCTGTTTAGATGGTTACAGACGGGGCACCCAGCCCTCTCCTGGCTTTGTGTAGTAAGCAGATGGACAGAACCCCGCACACATGACGCAGAGAGCGAGGCCCCCTGGGGCAGATTCGGGCCACTCTAGGTCACTGTCAGCCAGACATGACTCACTGCTAAAGCCCCGAAAGCTCCTGAACAGCAGCGGTGCTGGGAGTCTGCCCCAGGACGTGCATGTCACACCCGTTTTAATCGCTGTATTTTGTTTCTTAGGAGGAATCATGTCATTATCTACCGCCCTGTCCAATGTCATTAGAGTTTCCCACATTTCCTAGATTTAAGACATTCCAGTGTCCCTCAAAGCCCTAATTCAGGCAAACTTAATTATAGAAAATAAAATCCTGAGCTTGTTGCTAAGGGTTGGGGTTTTTTGTTGTTGTTGTTTTTCTTTAAAATGCCTCTTGACGTGTGAATCACACAGATGGACAAACAAGGTAACAGCAGGCACTGATTTCTTTGCTGGTGCTGGGTACCAGGAATCGTGATAAGTATGAGTACTCTTGGGTTCTCTCTCTCTGTCTCTCTCTGTCTCCAAGGTCTTGCTGTGTAGCTTGGGTTGTACTTGAACTTACGGCATAGCCCAAGCTGGCCTGGAACACACAACAGTGCTCCGAGTGCCAGGGTTGCCGTGCTGTACCACCTTGCCCATCTTAGATGCTTTATGGTTAGATGCAAGGTCCAGCCATGTGGGCTCCGCCCTTTGGCCCCGAGGAATTGATGGCCATGTGCATGGAGTCACTGCTTCATGGCCTCTTGTTGGAGGAGCCAGGGGCACAGCTGGCTGTGTAGTTCCCAAAGCCCCAAGAGTCTCGCTCTCTCATTGGGTTGAACGAGCCTACACGGGATACCCTACTTCTCTCCCCCTGCCACAGCCCTGCCTCACCTCTAAACCAAGCAGGACTATAGTGTAGGCCTGGGACTCCTTGTGACTTCTCTCTCCTCTGTCTCTGGCCCTCCCTTGTCCTCACACCGGGGATAGTGCTGCCATCTGGTGTCTCGGAGAGAATGCCTGGCCTGGGCTTGTCCACCCTGAGTGCCCCATGAGCACCTTCTATCAATGCTTGGTGGCTCACATTTGTAAGCCCCATATTCTAGGAGGCTGAGGCAGGAGGATAGCAAGATTGAGCTGAGCTGAACCCAAGTAACTTGCAAGACCTTGTGTCAAAATAAAAAATCAAAAATAGGCCAGGGATGTAGCTCAGTGCAAATACCCTGGCTTCAATCCCCAGTACTGCAAGGAGGGGAAAAAAAGAGGATATTCTGAGGAATAAAAGAAACAATGGACTATAGTAAGGCACCTGATGATATCTCTTGTGTGTGTGTGTGTGAAGTGTCTCTTGCCAGCCCTGCCCCCACCGAGCGCTGGCCTCCTGTTAGCCGGTGTTGTGTGCAGAGCTAACCCCTCCCTGCCAGCTCTCGGACCCAGTGTGCAATCCTAGAGCCAGTAGAAACTCCATAAATTCTTGGCACATGAATCAAACCTGCCGGTCTCTCACTTGGTGGTTGCTAGGAGCTCCCTGGCAAAAACCATAAAATGGGAAGAGAGGCTGGCCGTGTCCTTCACGCATCCCTGGGCCTCTGCGTTAGGAGGCTAACATGTTTGAGGACTCTTCTCTGCTTTCCTTCAGTGCCTGAAGCAGTATGTGGAGCTCTTGATCAAAGAAGGACTTGAAACTGCGATCAGCTGCCCGGATGCTGCCTGTCCCAAGCAAGGCCACCTGCAGGAGAACGAGGCATGTGCAGACTAAGCCCGTGGTTGGGGTTGGGGGGGCGCGCGGCAGTGTCTGCTTTCTCTGTGTTGCTTTACCTTTTCGGTCCTCGGCGTGTTATACTCCTTATTTTTTCCTCTTTTAGATTGAATGCATGGTCGCAGCGGAAATAATGCAAAGATATAAAAAGCTACAATTTGAAAGAGGTAGGTGGCTCCGTATACCAGGAAACCGTGATATCGGGGAGTTGCAGCTGGGGGATGCACCTAGATGTCATTTGATGTGTGTGAAAAAGCTACACTAAGGTGACAACTACACATGTTGGTGGAATGGAGCTTGTGGGGTTAGCTGACCTCCTGAGTTACCTGAGTGGCTGGGAGTTTCCAAGTCCTGGCTGGTGACCCATAACTAGCAGGTGGAGCCCAGGAAGCACCATGTGTCCTAGGGATTGGGGGTCCTGGAAGTGGATGTGAGAGGCGATCTTCATGGGGCCTGGTTCTTCAGCTCCATTGTGGCTTTAATGGCTCCAGGGTGGGCTCTAGCTGGCACAGGAGGAGGTTGGGCACCTGCATGTTCACCACTAGCAAAGGCTATGTACTGGCACTGGTGATGGTGCTGGTGGGAGCTGAGCGCTGCATCTCCTGAGGGGTCACAGCAAGCAGGTGGACCTGTCAGTACCCACTGTGCTGACCGCTGGAGATACTCACCCCTTCCCTGCTTTCTACCTCTTCTGGGGATTAAGGAGCAGACCCCTGGTCTGCAGTCCTGACCCCTCCTGCTGGCTCTGCACAGCACTCCTTCCTGGGCCTGGACCAGTGCAGACCCACAGGTCCTTTGGGGTCCTGTGTGGAGTGAGTTGATCCCAGTGGGCACAGAGACACGTCAGCTCTGACTTGGAGAATCACACTGCAAAGCACTGAAACACAGTGTTTGCCTTCTGAAACATTATTATTATTAGGTTATACTGGGGATTGAACCCAGAGCCTTCCCACTGAGCTGCATCCTCAGCCCTTTCTATTTTTAATTCTGAGACAGGGTCTTATTCAGTTACTAAGTTACCCAGGCTGGGCTAGAACTTCTGATCCTCCTGCCTCAGCCTCCCAGTGTGCTGGAACTGTAGGTATGCACCACACACTCACATTCAGCTCTAAAATGGTAAGAGCTGCGGACCCTATCTGACCTCGTGTTCAGGTATGTTCTGGACCTGAGGCTGATACACATGAGGGCAAAGGGAGAGACGGGCAGGAGACGCCTCTTCCTCAGGGCTTCATTGTGAGGACATTTCTCGGGTTCCCAGACCTGCAGCAGGGCTGTTCACCCCTGGGGTCCAGTCTCGCTGTCCCAGGATGAGTTCCTGCCTGTATCTGCTGCAACCCTGGGTGTACATGGCAACACCAGCTGTGGGAGACCAGAGCAGAGGAAGTCACTTTTGGGATTCAGAGGGTTTTGTTTGTTCATTTTCATTTGTGTTTTTAAATTTTTAACAGAAATGCTAAAGACAGCTCTGTTTCCTCTGGAGGCTTTTCAAAAACAGAAACACCAATTGCAAATGCACGGCCAACTGCATTTTTGAAAATGCAAGATTTTTTTTCATGGCCTTGAAATTTGTCTCCAAGAGCTTGTTTGTGTAAATCTCCTCTTTGACGTGCTTTGGGGCATTTTCTAGCAGAAATGTGGTGTCGTCAAGTGGGAGTCAATTCGAGGACCTGCAAAGCTGATTAATTTGTGTTCCAAAGACTTTCAGGTTCTTCTAAAAATATTTTCCAGAGAGAATCCTGACAGAAACCTGGAGTTGTTTGGGTTACAAGAATATCAACTTTACATGGCATTGAATCTAACTTAAAATGCAGCTGGGTAAATTTTCCTACCTAATAATTTCAACTTTTTTGTTTAGTACTTTGGCTTACTCTAAAAGGCTTTCATTTCCCCCCTTTCCCTCTCTTGAATAAAAATGAAGCCAACTTGACTTAGGTTAGAAAAATACCTTTCAAGCTGCTCGCTTGAAAACGTTTAACTAGTACCATGCTAAACGGTTTTTGAAAAGGGCTTAGTCTTAAAATGACCAAGGTCCTGTCCAAAGGACATGTTAAAATATAGGCACAGATCACAGCCAGGTGCCTGGACCAGCTGGGCAGGCAGTGTGATGGGAAAGCTAATTTTGACTTGCTGGACGCCTCTGTACTGCAGTCCATGGGGAGCGGCTGAGCAGGGGGGTTATTTAAATGAGTTTTGATAACATTTAGTCACCAAAAAGTCCTACAGCAAGTTCAAGTTCCAAATGTGTCTTTCTTTATTTAGTCTTAGTGTGTCTCATTGGATGTAACAGGCTTTGATGTTAATTTAAACATTTCTACTTCTCCTTTTAAACTTAGGACCTTGCACTTGCCAGGCATCTGAGCTGTATCCCCCACCCATGTCTTCTGGTTTTTTGAGACAGTTTTTCAGTATGTAGTTCATGCTGGCCTTGGATTTGCTGTGATCCTCCTGCTTCAGCCTCCTGGATTTCCCAGCAAAAGCCCTAGGCAAGGTAGAAGCCAAGGAAAGGAGCTGCTTTGCCTTCTAAGCACGTGTTCTTGCCCCTGGCTGACTCCAGTCTGCGGGTGGTAAGAGTTCTCTTATATCAGAGAAACCAGGCAATATTAAAGCACTGGGTCTGATTTATTTCACTTAACATTGTGGTCTCAGGGTGCAGCCATTTTCCTACTCTTGACTTGAGTTTATCCTTCTTTGTGGCAGTGTAGTACTCCACTGTGTGTGAATATCACATTTTCTTTATCCACTCATGTGTTGATGGACATATAGGATATGTAGCTATGAGGAGTCTCCCTACTGATTTCCACAGTGGTTGTGCCACTTTAGACTCCTGCCAACAATGGAAAAGAGTCCCTTTTCCCCCCACAGCCTCACCAACACTTGTTATTATTGGATTTTACCTTTTTTTTTTTTTTTCAAAGAAAGTAAAGTCAGGGAGATTAAACAAACAGACCAGGGTGTCCCCTAACAAATCAGGCCTGAGTAGAGCCCATAGCTCCCAAGACTGATGTTTGGAAACCTTCTTCACTGAGGATAGTCAAGATACTAATGTTAACAACAATCTCCTAAACATAAATCCCAACAATATGGTGGTACTGATATGTCTTGTTATGATTAGTTTCTGCTACTGCTCCAGAAAATATAGTTTGGCTTGTTTCAGAGCATGTCTCACATAAAGAAAACACAGTAGGTACAATGTACTCTGTAAGATGCAGTGTGCGTTGAGGGTGACTGTTAGACCCAGATGTAATAGGTAGCTAGGCTTGCATGTATGAATGATCAAATTACATGGTGAATGTTTAAACATAAGAATTTTACCATAGTAAAAGACACACCGCCAGAAATGGCCCCTCAGAATCCTCCCCCTCGCTTCCAACTCACTCATCCCATCATCCCGGCGGCTTCCTGCAGCAGCTCTGGAGTTCTCTTTCCTGAGGGTCTTTACCAGGTGGGATCACAAACGCAGTGAAACCTGTGGCCGAGTGCCACCCAGGAAAGGCAGCTCCTAAAAACATGACGCAGTGTCCTCATGACACTGCATCCTCGTCCACCTTATCCACCAGATCCGCACTGTGTGACCGACTCCTGGCTCTGGCCCAAAGTCACAATGAGGAACATTTTAAATTGATTCAGGGCATTGAGGCAGCCACGACAGCACAGCTAAAGACCTTAGGAAAGAGAACTCCGGAGCTGCGGCAGGAAGTGGCCAGGAGAGTGGGATGAATGTGTGCAAAGTGAGGCTGACGAACATGTCTTTTGCCATGATAAGGTTTTTAAAAATTTAAACACTTACTGTATTTCTTAAAATTATATTTCATATCTGCACATCTAACAGCCAGGAAGCTTTGTGGAAAAGCAGACAGTGAAGGTATCGGCTGCTTGGTTGAGAGCTCACGTGCTCCTACTCTTGTACCAAGGGCACCCGGAGCGTCTGGCATTGCAAGGCAGTCTCTTGAGCTCTGTGGTTCCTTCCTGGTCAGTCTCTTCTCCACGTCCTTCTGGCCCTACTGATGTGATAGCTCTGTGCTGTTGGTTAATTCACCTTTTTTAAAATGAAAAATGCAGGGTTTGTTTTGTGGGATCAGGATTGGCTGGCTTTGGCAGTGGGCCAGCCCGGGGCTGCTGTGATTCGGGTTTCCCAGAGCACCTCTGTTTACAGGTCGCTGTCTGCTTTTAACTGCAACAGCAAAACTGAGGAGAGGCCACAAGCTCCCAGAAATCACACAGTCCTCAAAGATTTTTGGTCATCAACTCTGGCCTTGGACAGCGTGGGCCTGCTGTTACCAAGGTCAAATCTGACAAAGACCTTTCCCATTCTGGAGTCCTGGGTCCAATGCCCTTATGCCCTGGGGTACCATGGTGATCTCAGGGGGACCTGTGTGCATGTGGGTGGGGTGCACAGTTGAGACATTACATCGAAGGAGAGTGTAAGTTCTCCCATGACCATTTCCCAGTGCTGTTGGTCCCCCCAGCCTAGCCTTTTGGGGTCCAATAGTACAGCTCCTGTCCTTGATGCTGGGAAAACAGCCCATCTGACCTGGACTTTGCCAGGGCCTCCCTTTGCCTCCCAGTTTTCCTCAGCACAGCTCAGGTCTCCTTAGATGATTTCCCAGGGCAGCCCTGCCAAGTGCCCCCTGTGTAGGAGCCAGTGGCCTCTGGACGGCCTTTGAAAGCAGCCGCTGATCCTGCAGCTTCTGGTGGCTTTGGGGGGTGTTAGTGCCTCCTCCCCTCCCCTAAGAGTTCAGTGCCTGCTGCACTGCACAGAAAGTGACAGGAACACCCAGCTTGGTGGGGAGGCACAGCTTGGGACCACTTATCTCAATAAAGGCAATTTTTGGACAAGGATGTGAGCGAACATGAATCCTGGTTTTACAAAGAAACTTCCTAATTCCACAACAGGAGACCCCTTGGTAACTTGGGATCCAATTTAAAGGCCAGGTTTGCTGGCATAGGATTAGTTTTACCCAGTAGCTCTTGGTGCAGGTCTACATTTGGGAGGGAGACAGCCTTGGACAGGAAGCAAAAGCCCTGGTTAGAGTAATTCGGCCACCTTTCTGCCTTCCTGTCTCCCCTCCGCCCTTCACCTTGCGGCACTAGGAATTGAATCCAGGGTTTTTGCATGGAATGACCTCCTTGGCCCTTCCGTAGGTTTTCTTTTTCTTTCTTTCTTTCTTTCTTTCTTTCTTTCTTTCTTTCTTTTCCTTTTCCTTTTCCTTTTCCTTTTCCTTTTCCTTTTTCTTTTTCTTTTTCTTTTTCTTTTTCTTTTTCTTTTTCTTTCTCTTTTCCTGAGATAGGAGTCTCACAGTGTTGTCAAGCCTGGGCTCCAGGTTTTGATCCTCTTCTCTCAGTCTTCCAGGACCTTTCCATGGTTTAATAAACATTTTCCAATCGCACCCTGTGCACTAAGCACCGGGTCAGATTATCAGGATGGAAGAGGACATGTGGCCCAGTCTGGAGGTGGGCACAGCTTTGCAGAGTGAAAGGACCCAGGGCTGAGCCCGGGGTGTGCAGGGCAAGCCAGGCGTCCCAGGGCACCAGGGGCCCAGGACTCTCAGTCGCAAGAGGTCTGTTGTGTCTGCCTTCGTCACCTGGATGTGGCCCTTGCCACTGGGCCCTCACCTGCCCAGCTCTGATGTTCCCCTCTCTCCTTTCTCTAGAGGTGCTCTTTGATCCCTGCCGGACCTGGTGCCCGGCGTCTACCTGCCAGGCTGTGTGCCAACTCCAGGACCTGGGGCTGCAGACGCCTCAGCTGGTACAGTGCAAGTCGTGCGACATGGAGTTCTGCTCGGCCTGCAAGGCTCGCTGGCATCCTGGCCAAGGCTGCCCTGAGACCATGCCCGTCACCTTCCTCCCGGGGGACACCAGGTACCCTGAGTGTGGGCTGAGGGAGGAGGAGGGGTGGGAGGAGGTTTGCTTCCCTCCCGGAAGTGCCTGAGGGAGCAGGCAGCTACAGACTCACTGACCTCAACACACACTCTGCCTCTTGAGTTCCAACCTGAAGCTGTTTGGTGTTGTATTTCCTTTGGTTTTGCAGATAATTAAAAGTGCACAGCTTTACTATCAACCTCCTGGAAACTCCTCCACCTAAAGCAATCAATCACCAGCATGCTGTCCTATTTCAATTCATTTTGTTTTTTGAGGTGGGGTCTTGCTGTGTAGCTCAGACTGGCCTCCAGCTCAAGGCATCCTTCTGTCTCAGCCTCCCAGGTGCTGGGCTAAGAAGTGTGCACCACCACAGTGTGTAAGCATTTTGGTCACATTCACACCCTTATTATGCCTGCCCTTACCCCCTGTGCCCTGGTGCATTCTGAGCACTGTTTACCAAGCACTGGGGAAGACCCTGGCCTTAGCAAGATGCCCCAGAGCTGGATCCCACTCCCCCTCCCCCAAACAAGGGAATGTCTAGACTTAGAAAAAGTATCACAGTAAAAGACACAGTGCCACAAATCCTCCTCAGGACCCTCCCCTCACCCAGAACACACTCATCCCATCCTCCATGCCACTTTCTGCAGAAGCTCTTCAAGTCCTCTTTCTCGAGTGTCTTTACAAGCTGTGATCAAAAATATGGTGGATGCTGCTGCCGCATGCCATCCAGTGGAAAGTCAGTGCGTACGAACAGCCTGCTGGCCCTCACCCACCTCACTTACCCAGTTTACCACCAAGCGAATCCCCACGCAGGGCCTGAAGTCCCGGGGCGCCCACCCTTTCTCTAAGAATACATGGGTTGAAAGTGACCTGAGCTGGGATAAGGTGTGGATGTAGGAAGCCCCCAGGGTAAAGGTTTTGGAAACCGGAAGCATCACCAAACAAGCAGATCCGTAGCAACCTCAGCCCAGGGAGGCGTGTGGCTCTGAAATCTCCAGTCTGGAGGAGGAGAAGGGAAAGCCCTGCTGTGTTTTTGGCCTCTGCCAGCCCCACAGCAGATGGCCGGCTCCTTGCCCAGGTGGGCTTTTCGGCCTCGTTCTGTGCACCTTGAAACATAGTCTAGTGGACAATAGGAAGCCAGTAACACCCGGGTGTTTCTCCAGGCTGAAAGTGCAGCGTCTCATAGATCGGCTCCGCTGCGTGACGGCCCCTGGCCCCTGGCCCCTGGATCCTGGCTGCTGTTATATCTGTTTTCCCAGCCCTTGGTCCCTGGCCCCAGGGTCCAGGACAAGGTCGCTGTGCGGTGTTCCAGGCGAGAAACCTGTCACTCTCCTCTGCCACACACCTGTTGTCACGTGCACTTTGCACACTCACTCCTGGGCCAGCCGCCCCCTTCTCTACTCTCATCCTGCCCTGTGGACTCCTGGCCACCCCCAGGCAGATCCATGTGGCTCCTGTCCCTACCCCGGCTCCTCGGGCAGGCTGGGTGCCACAGCCTCTGAGTTTCCCCTGGAGATGCGCATTGATTGTTAACCTGGGCACAGTGTGAACTCCTGCCTCAACCTCCTGGACTGCTAGGGTATCACACAGGCAGCACCACGCCGCGCCTGTTTGGTTTTGTTCTGTTTCGTTTCGAGACAGGCTCTCCCTAAGTCACTAAGTTTCAGGGGCTGAGCTGCCCCTCGTTCTCCTCCTGCCTCAGCCTCCCTCTGTGCTGATTCTGCGGGCGTGCACCACTGCACCTGGCTGGCTGCTGTGCCGGGCAGGGCGCAGGCCCCGGTGCCAGGCTCACGTGGTTTCCCCCACAGCTCCGGGTTCAAGCTGGACGAGGACGCCGTGCCCATCAAGCGCTGCCCCAAGTGCAGGGTATACATCGAGCGTGACGAGGGCTGTGCGCAGATGATGTGCAAGAACTGCAAACACGCCTTCTGCTGGTACTGCCTGGAGTCGCTGGACGTGAGTGGGCAGGCCAGGCGCGGGGGAGCAGGGCAGTGGGAGAGCCCGCCATGCCCCACAGCGCGTGGTGGTTGTTGCTGGGGCCCAGGGCGGCAGCTCTGGGAGGCGCTTTCTTGTGTGGGTGAGATGTTAATTCTCTGGCTTCTGTCTAAGGGGCACCAGTCCCATCGGTCTGGGTGCTGTGGCAGAGACAGGGCAGTCTCAAGGAGAGATGTTTCTTTCTTGAGGCTGGGAGTCTTCCATCCCTGCAGATCTGAGCCAGGCGTGCTGGCCTAGAACTCCAGCACCCAGGGAAGCTGAGGCTGTGAGTTCAAGACCAACTTGGGCTACCTAGTAAGATCCTGTCTCCTCACACAAATAAGCAGACCGTGGTCCCTGCAGAGCTGGCTCCTGATGTGGGCTCAGGCCTGGGGTATAGACAGCCACCTTCTCCTCATGGCCTCCCATGGCAGAGAGACATGGAGCTCTGGTCTCTTCCCTGCAGGACACTGATCCTGTCCTTTGATGCCACTCTAAAGACCCCATCCAGTGCAGCTTAGGGCTTCCATAGAAGGAAGGATTCTGGTGGAAGAGGCACAAATACCCCATCTATAGCCAGGACCCTTAGAGACATGGGTGTGGGCACCTGCATGACAAGAAGTGAGTGGGACCTTTGCTGTCCAGGAGTGGGATGTCCCTGGCTTCCCCTGGAAGTCCTCTCACGTGCCCCAACCTGCTGTGCAGCAGGGCTTGGCCAGGCCTGGAGGGAGGGGTGGATAGTGGTGCATGCTGCTCATTCTGACCCCGACACCTGTAGCGCTTCACAAGCCCAGCCCCAAGCTTTGCCGGGGGCTCCCAGGCCTGCGGCAAGGGGTGCTTTTCAACTTCCGGCTCTCCTCCTTGGCCTTGGTAGGGGTTGGCTTCCTGCCACCATGAGATGCCGTGACTTGAGTGTAGCAGAGCCCACGTGCACATATATTTTAAAGCTGTGATTAAACAGCAGATCTGATGGTCTCTGTAGGCAGTGAGGGGGCAGTTGCCCGTGCAGAGTGAAATGAGCTGGGAAGCATGCGCTGGTGTCTCTTCTGTACAGCAAGGACGACTGCATTCAGTTCATTCAACAACAGCATGAAGCCAGAGGTCTCGTTCTGATGAAGAAGGGTCTGAATCCCTGCTTTACACCCTGTGGAGTTCATCTGCCCCAAGTTCTGTTCTTTCTGACCTTGACTGTGTGACATCACAGTTGCTGAGTGACTGTCAGAACTTTTGTTTAGCTCATTAGCCTGGGATGTCGAGAAACAGTGAAGGGAAACAGTTACACCTTTGCCCTGGAGCTCAGCGTCTTGGACAGAGTGGAACAACTTTAGAAAGTTTGCTTCTCCTCCTCAGAGCAGCCCTGTGGATGGACAGTCCAGAAGGAAATGAGTGTATCTTGTTGAGATGGAATAGGAAATACAGAAATAGGTCCTTGGTACTTAAAAAAAAAACAGCTAGATCTCTGTTGCATTGGGAGTTGTTCTTTTAAAAGCCCATGGTTCTGTTATTAAGTTTAAATTACCGAATTTAGTGTAGAACGCGGTACAGCTGAGCAGATGCAGAAGAACTATTTCCATTCTGTTTTGCAAACTTTCGTTTCCTTTGCCTGGTCAAGTTAAGTGAATCGGTTACCAGATTCCTTTTCTTGTGCTGAAGTCAGAACTCCAAGGCTATTCTCTGACCTCTGACCTTGTGTGGTGGCGAGGGCAGGCTTAGGGTGCCAGTTAAAAGACTGCAAAGCCTACAAAGTCCTTTGTGCATTTTTTGTTTGTTTATTTTTTGTTTTTTTACCATATTTTAGGTGCTCTGAAAGCTGGTCACTGAATAATGATGCAGTCTCTGTATCCGGCCTGCACTGTACGGCTGGGTGTATCTTCTCTAAAGCGGAAGGAAGTGAAATGCATGGTTTCTTAACTTGCTACCAGATGCCCCTTGAGGACCCTGCAGGGCAGTGTTAGAAACGGGTGGAGAAAGTGCTTGATATTTGATGTTATCCTAGTTTCTGCTGCTCTTCCCAGAGAAGACAAGGAGAAAAGGAAGAAGCCCTTGCTCCTTTGAGCTGCCCTGGAAGCAGCCACTCCCTGCCTGCCCTGGTCCTAAAATCCAGCCCCTGCCTGGACCCAGGAGATCCACCCGATACTTTTCCTCCATCAGGCAAACTTTCCTCGCAGCCAACAGCTTCCTGTTTTGCTCTGGAACGAAGAGCTGCTGAAAAATGACCCTGTTTTTGCACAGAGCAGTTTTGGAAGGAGGGGGAGGTTACTATGTGGGCAGTTTATCAAGGACGTTCGCTGTGCTCAGAGCCGCAGGGCTGGAAGCTGGCCCTGAGTGTGTCCGGGGGAGGAGCGAGGAGGGCCTTCAGGAGGAGAATTTCCACTGGCGCACAACTCCGTGCACACACAGGCATGCAGCAGCTGTAAATCTCTCTCTCTGCTTCTGCCTCATCCTCTGGTTACCAGGGCTCTGTCCTTAAGTACAGAAATGGTGGAAACAAAACCGTGTCTAGAAAAAATATAGGCATAGCCCAGGCTCTCTAACAGACTTCTGCTCCAGCCAGAGGGGAGTTGGAGCTGTGACAAGAGCAGGTCCAGTCAGAGGCTGCCAGAGCAAAAGAGAGAGTAGCTCATAGGGGTGGAAAATGTTTTCGCAATGCTGGTTTCCAGGGTGCTAATCTGTGATCCCAGCACTCTGAGAGGCTGAGGCAGGAGGGTCACAAGTTGGAGTCCAGCCTGGACAGCTTACTCACTGTAGCAAGACCCTATCGCAAAAGAAAAAATAAAGACAGGCTGGGAGTGTAGTTTAGTGTGACACACTGTGTTCAATCCCCGTTATCAGACAAAAGAAAAGCAAAGAAAGGTAAAGAAAAAGGAAGTTGTTCCTCCTGAAGTCCCCATCAGGTTCTCCGTGTGAATGAAAGGCTCAGACTTTCCGAGAACCCGAGCCTCAGTGCCTGAGTCGAGTGCACACAACTCAGCGGTCTCTGCACATCACGGGTGTGGCTGCTTCACCAAGGCCACTCCCTGCTGGGACTCAGCAGGGTGTGTGGCACCATCAGTCAGGTGCCCTCAGGCGCATGACCTATGGGTCTCCTCATGTGTCCTGCTGTCAATGCCCAGCACAAGCACCGTGGCACCAGGCCCCTTCCTGGCATTCTGTCCCCTTTGATGGTCCTGACGCCCCAGTACTCTTCCTCCTCCCGTCTTCCAGTGCATGCCGGCCCATCTTCCGGTACACGCCGGCTGCTTCTGACCATCCGCGCTGCCCTGGCACCTGCCGATCACAGGAGACGGTTTTTCCTCGTGGTTAATACACAGTAGAGAACAAGTGCTTGTGGAAGTCAGCCTGTCTCTGCACAGCTTCGTTCAGATCTTGCAGCATGTCCCCGAGCAGGGATTTTTTTTGTACATGAGAATTAAAGCCCAGGCCTTTGCACTGAGCTATGTCTCTAGCCCTCTTTTATTTTTTGCTTTTAGACGGCATCTTCCTGAGTCACAGAGTTGTTCAGGTTAGGCTAGAATTTGTGATCCTCCTGCCTCAACCTCCAAGAGCGCTGGGTCTGCTGGTGTGCATCACCGCGCCCAGCCTTTGGGGTTCTTCTTGCCATTTTCCAAGGGGAAGTCAGGGGGTTTATCAGCATTTCTTTAAAGCCCCTGAGGACCCAGCATCCAGCCTCTGGCCTTTCATGCCGAGGGTGGGGCACTGAGCGCCAGCACTCGCTGGACACTGGGCGCGTTGACCTTCCGAGAGCTGCGGCCCACTCGGGGTTTATTTTTGCACAAGCTGCTTATAACTTTCTCTAGCTTGTGCCATTGTTTCTGTGTCACCAGGGCTCAATGAGACCGCCACAGACAGTAGCAAGGGAAATGGTTCCTGCCCTGAGAATTCTGCTAGGTTCCACCCAAGGGCTTG
Organism: Hydrochoerus hydrochaeris; assembly: GCA_004027455.1. NCBI lineage: Eukaryota > Metazoa > Chordata > Mammalia > Rodentia > Hydrochaeridae > Hydrochoerus > Hydrochoerus hydrochaeris. The sequence continues at coordinate 164,923 of PVLA01004626.1, forward strand.
GTCAATAAGTGTGACATCACAGCTGGACTCTTTATGTCCTGAGGTGCTAGGAGACTGCCTTGGTCATAGGGTAAGAAAATGCACCTATTCCCCCCCCGTGTGTGTGTGTGTGTGTGTGTGTGTGTGTGTGTGTGCTCCTGAGGCTCGAACCCAGAGCCTTTATGCTGAGCTCTACTCCAGCTCTTTCTTCCCCCCCAGAGTCTTGCTAAGTCCTACAGTTGCCTAGGCTGGCTTCACCTTGTGGTCCTCCTGCCTCAGCCTCCCAGAGAGGGAGGTGTGCACCTAGCCCCAGACCTGGCTAGAAAGCCTGTCTTGAACAGCTCTCCTTGTTTTCTGGAGACCACGCTGAGTGTGGGAAGTTCCCTTTGGGCGTGAGGGCATAGGTACAGATCTACCGACTTGGCAGGTGTGGTGGTACATGCCTGTCATCCCAGAACTCAGGAGACTGAGGCAGGAAGATTGCTGCAAGTTCAAAGCCAGCCTGGGCTACCTAAGCAAATTGAAAGCCAGCCTGCACTATACAGTGAGACCCTGTCTCAAATCTACAGATCTTGAGGTGAAAGAGCCCATCCTCCCTGGCCGGAAATCCCACTACACGCAGCACCCCAACGTCGCTAGGAAGAGGACACAGCTGCTTGGGATGGGTGTGGAGCCCACTGGCAGCCCCTGGGGTGGCACTGCCTGGATCATGGTCACAGGGTCTCTGACGACCTGAGGTTCACCAAAAGACAGGAGAAGGCCTTGGCCAGCAGCTACCACACACTGGACTGCATGGAGCAGGACACAGGGTCTCCATGACCTGTTAGCGACTACTCGGGTTCACTTCCTTTCTGCTAACCAAAACCAAGGGTGCCCTTTACTTTGGAAAATAGAAGGAGAAAGGCCTTATCCCAAGGCACTGAGAGGAGGTGGAGGGGCCCATTTGCCTCAGGGATGTCTGAGGAACTCAAGACTCCCTCAGGCCCGTGGTTCCCAGCATCCTCCCTTCCTCTCTGTGCCGGGCAGAGGGACCTGGACCCCCATACCTCGGGTGCCAGCTTTACATTTCTGTCCCTGCATCTGGGCTTGGCGCAGAAGGCATGTTATACCCAAGGAAGAGGAAGTGTATGGAAACCACTGTCTCTAAAGGGAAAAAGCAAAAAACAGAAAAAACTAAAAACAAAAAAAACAGGAGTTGTTTGTAAGAAAATGGATGCATCTTGAGACCGCAGTGTTAAGTGAAATAAATTGGACTCGTGGGCTTAACTGTCACATGGTTTCTCCTCTGTGAGAAACACAGAGCACAAATAAAGTAGAGAGTAAAACAAAAGACAGATAATAAAAAACGGAGAGAGGTCTTTTGCACATAGTAAAAGGACTGAGAGGGAGGAGGGGGGATGGAAATAGAATGGAGGTGCACTCTGCACACACACCAGCTCCACGCACAGGGCATGAACATTACTGCAAACATGATAAAAACAGGCATCTAAAAAATTTAAAAATAAAAAGTCAAGGGAGGAGAACTCACCTGTGAAGTTGTGTTTGCTGTGTAGGTTACAGCCAGCGGGGGGGGTGGGGTGGGGTGTGGGGTGTGTGTGCTATGACAGATCTCAGGGATCAAGGCCCAGGGCTGGGGTGGCCGGTGCACCCCAGCACCCAGCTTTTCAAGCCTTCTAAACCATTAGGTGCCACATGGCTTGGCTTGTTGGAGAAAATGGTTACAGTGCCTTTGTCAGAGCCGGTGAGGCGGTCTGGGAAGCGTGGCCTGCAGAAGACCCTTGAGGTGCTCTGGGCCTGAGCGTTAAGGTCAGCACAGAGGGAAGAGCGATTCAGAGCTCAGGGGGCACAGAAGGGACCAGAAATGGCTGTGTCAGAGGCAGCGTTCAGGCTGGAGAGACTGGAAGTCTGTGGGTCCCTCCTTCCCCAGGTGCAGATTTGGGACAGAAGGGGAGGGTGGGGCAGCTGCTGGCGTTCCCAGTCTCCGGAGAGGGCCCTGCCATTGCACCCTAACAGCCAGGATGGCACTGAGGAGCAGGGGGTGCCTGGCTTGCACAGAGTTAGGTCTGGGGAGGATTGTCCTAAGGACACAGATGGACAGGGGACCCCAGCCAGGTGTCACCATGAGCTCCCAGCAGGAGGATGTGGCTCAATCCGCACAGTCAGCACGGTTGTGGGGACAAGATGGTCCCTGGGCCAGTTTGGAACCAAAAGCTCATTGTGGCCTCAGTGTTGGAGGAAGCACTTTGCAGGGAAGAAGCTGGCACCAGTGGGAGACCAGGGAAAAACCCATGGTGCATTCTTAGGGGTGACCCTGTTGGGATGGAGCTGGGATGTGAGACACAGCCAGGCCTGGGAGGTGCTCTGGGAGGAGGCATGGACCTGGTTCTTCAGTGGGCAGCAGAGAGTCACTGTCCCTGCAAGCCCAGAACAGAACCCTAGTGCCAGAGTCCTGCGCTGGACCAGAGCCGGAAGTCCGAGCTCTTGGGGCTGCTCCATGGAGGTGCTCTGGGTAACAGCAGCCAGCTGCACAGTGGAAGGAGGCTCAGCTCAGGCCCCAGTCATCAGGGAGCTGACCATAGTCACGCTGCTCACCGCTGCCCTCTCTCTGCTCCACAGGACGACTTCCTCCTAATCCACTACGACAAGGGACCCTGCCGCAACAAGCTGGGCCACTCGCGGGCTTCGGTGATCTGGCATCGGACACAGGTAAGAGATGGATCTCAGGAGACAGTGTGTGCGTGGGTGCATGCATGTGTGCATGTGTGTGCCTGCATGAGTGTGCCCGCATGGGTGTGCACTGTGTGCCTGGTGTGTGTTATTTGTAGAAAATGCATTGATCGAAGATCTACTGTACAGAGAGGCTGAGCCTTCGGTGTGGCCCCTGCCAGCTTCCTCCTGGGCTGAGGTCACAGCACACTTAATGCTTGTGGGGTTTCTCATGACCTCAGCTGTGTGTCCTTCATCTGTGGATACCACCCCGTGCCGAGCTTCCTAGATGAGCAGGTTGGTACCAGGAACGGAAGGTGGGGGAAACGGGTTGATTGTCAGCTGTGAGTTGAGTGAGATGGAGATTCTTTCACAGTAAAGCTGCTACAGATTTAAAACCCAGACATCCTCGTGGCAGTCTGTCATGCAGTGCACCCGCTCTGCTGCTGGTGTGGGCTTCCCTGGGGGAGGGGAGTCAGCCCCTCCCGATGGACATCCCTGACGTAGACCCCGTGTCCTCTCCATTCTAGGCTCCTGCAGGCATGTGGTGCTTTGGGAAACCCAAGGCATGGTGTCCAGGGTTCATGTGGCCAAGTCCTCTTGTGTTTCATCACCAAGCTGTAGGGCAAGCAGCCTGTGACAGAGGCCCTGTGTGGGGTCCTGTTCACGCCCTTAAGTCTTTCCTTTCCTCACTTTGCCCTCTCCAGTCTAAAGCTCCCCTGCTCTCCCTTCCTCTCTTCTTGGCCCCTCCTGTCACTGCTGCCTGGTCCTTGTCACCATCTGTCCCTCTGTGTGTCCTGTCCATGTCCCTCTCTGCATACACTGTGACGCAGGTTTCAGTGGAATCAGGTATTCCGCTTCTTCACTGCAGCTTTGGTTTTCCCAAGCCCTTGCGTAAAGTTTTGGAGATGAATTCTCCAACTCATTCAGTGCGTGATTAGTTTCTCTGCAACTGGACCATCCTATGACCACTGTGTGGACATTTCTTACAAGCGAGGTGCTGGAGCAGACCAGAGACTTGAAATGGCTCACAAAGCATGTGGTCTGGTTTTTCTCTGAGTACAGCTTAAGGAATCAAGGCGAAGGGTTTACTTCCAGAGCTCAGAGTTTGCCAAGCCGGATGTCACTATGTGTGTGGGGCAGTGACCACCCAGGATCCCATACTCTCCTGGACCCTCACCCAATGCTCTGGCTCTAACATGCAAGGTACAGCACTGACACTCACTCACAGCACGCTCGCCGACTAGTTTTGCTTTGTGATATTTGCCTCTGTCTCATTTGCTGGCTGTCAGCTGCCTTTTCTGGCAATGCCTGCCTCCCTTTATCACCACTGGTCACAGCTTGGTCACCCACCTTATCGAATAGCATGCAAAGTGAGATCCAAGAAAAACAAACCGAGACGGCCTCTCAGGGGCCAGAATAGGAGCACTGGGTCAAGGACGTGGGCACAGGTTTGATTGGGAGGGTGTGCGGTTCTTTGAGACGATTGTTCTGGGCCAGGCAGCAGAGATTCTCAAATGCGCCTTTCAAGTAAGACTTCAGTGTGTGTTTTTATGGATTCCGAGATATCAGTGAGTATGAAGTTTCTGCAGAGCATAATCACATTTGCTCAGTATGATCGGGTGTGTGAACATTGCCAGCCGGGCAACAGCAGTGGGTTCTTAGCGTCAGCACCATACAGTTTATCAGTGCAGTGTGACACCGTTTATTAAGCACTGTAAGTGTACACACTTTGCATGCTGTGTGTGTGTGTGTGTGTGTGTGTGTGTGTGTGTGTGTGTGTGGTTTTAAGGAGAAATCGAAGTCCAGGTAACCTTTCTTTCACACAGCTGGAATGCTTTAGCGCATAGTGGCTTTGGTAGAGCAGACAATGGCCCTTAGATCTTTAGTCTCCTTTGATTATTTTACAGTGGAGAAAACAGGAGCAAGAAGCAGAGCTGGGATGAGAGTCTCCTGCCTGTGCTCATGTCCTTATCGCTCTGAATACCAGGTGGGGGTCTAGTGCCACGTTCCCGTCTCAGCTCTGCACTCTTCCCCCGATAAGGGTGGAGCTGAGGGACAAGGCCATGCACAAAGCAGACTCCACACTCCTGTGAACATTTCTGCATTTGAAGCCCATTCCTTTCAGCATTTATATATATATTTATATATATATATATATATCTGGGGATTCCTTCCTTCTTCTAGTACACATCTCAGCTGTCACATGGAATCCCTTTGCACCTGGAACCCGAGAACAGTGTCAATGAGATGTACCTTTGTGGACTGATGAAATCCTGGTTTTTCCATACCAGATGGGATATGCCTTGGGACCAAGATTTCAGGCACCCTTGTATTTGCTGCACCTACTACATTGCCTGGGTTGCACTGGCTGTTGGGTGTTGGGGGGCTGATTGGTTAATTGGTTACATAGATGGATGGAAGGAGGGAAAAGAAGGGAAGGAACAATACAGGAAATGAAGAGGGGAAGAGTGAAGTGAAGGAAATATGGATGGATGGGTGGGTGGATGGATGGATGGATGGATGGATGATTGGATAGATGCATAGGTAGGTATATAGGTAGATGAATCCATGGGTAGATGGTTGGTTGAATAGATGGATGGGTGAATAGATGGATGGATGGGTAGGTGGGCAGGTGGATGGATGGATGGATGGATGGATGGATGGATAGGTGGGCAGATGGATGGATGGATAGGTGGGTGGATGGATGGATGGGTGGATGACTAGGTGGGTGG